>SJOL01006466.1:94170-142765 GCA_004794785.1 Opisthorchis felineus
TTAAGGATTCGCCGTCACCTAACCACACGAGCTCTGTTTCTGTGAAAAACATGAATACAAGCAAAACGACCAGAGCATTTCGAAGAAAACATCTTCGATTGACTTAACCAGATCGAGTCACACACGTTCGAACAGACACTGCAACGTTTAGCACCATGGCCAGCAGTAATGTCTGACAAGAGATCACTTTGGAGAGAACCGAGGCTTGGCGATTGCGTGGTTTCCTCGAATGACTATGTAGTCGGTGGGTTTCCCCTACAAATACTCCTTCAGAACATGTGAGTGTTACAAGCACAGATATTTTTGCGTTTCTGAGGTTGGTGAACGAATAAAGAGACGTGTATGACTCGTGGTCAACAAAGAAAGGCTTAACTCCCTTTAAAATGCTCCCCACATTCACGGTACAAAATACTACACCGTTTTCCAACTTGACGAACCCATCGGCTATTTTCTTGTTCAACGCACTACCTACGTTTAGGAAATAGCTTTGAAATACAGAAAATGTCGCGGAAACCGGATTTCCGCTAGCTAGAATTTCACTGGCATCGATCGATCACACGCGATAAGTTTCGGTGCTCAATAATCCAGGGTCAGACTACGTTAGGCGGAACCACGTGACCCATGAGGTAGCATCGTGGAGTTTGTCCTGCAAGACCAATGTTTAAATTCCGCAGATGGTCGTCAACTTCCACTTGAGTGGTTGTGTACCTGTTTAAAAAATAAACACATGAATGTATCACGGTATAGGGCCATTTGGTCAGAGTCTTCACATTTCTTTAACCCCTGGAGCAGAACCACCAGAAGGAGCATCTCAGAAGCTTGTCTCTCATTCTCTTCAACGGTACCTTAGATTATGTCGTTCGACGAGAACAGGCTAGGCCATCGATGATGTGAGTAGCCATAAGTGAACGTAGACTAGACTGATCGAAAAACGGATATTTTTGAGGAAGAAGTCCACAATTACAACTAATGCAGGATGCCTGCGTGTTCCACTCACATAATTACGACCAAACAAGAAGGTTTTGGCAGAGGACAAGCTTAATCAACGTCCAAATCAGAAGGAATTTGAGGCTTTCAAAAAAGTGTATAAAATAGTGGTGGGATCCTTTTTCCAAAAATTTTCCCGAGCTTTAGAAGCTGTAAAATGTGGTAGTGATCTAAACGCACTGTTATTTCCTTCATAGACTGGGAATGTTCATATATATAGATGTCTCGCTCTTTCTCATGGAAAGTCACCAGTGGAAGTCCCTCTCAAAAGTCGTTCAGCTTTTCATTGAGAGGTTTAGTTTGTCGTGGTTTTTCGACTGCACAGGATTAAACTTTCTAGTATGACATTTTTTCCAGAGAGGATTTGTTCTGGCGTATCCCACAGCCTGTAACCGTTTATGACCCATAGAAGCAGAAGGCTGATGGAGAATATTGTCAGCAAGTGCACCGGTTTTGAATGAAAAGTTCTTCTATTAAGAGGGGTGAAATATGGCTAATTACTTCACCTGTGGTAATACTTCATGCATTACATTCCATCCAGGCCACCGTACACTTATTGGTGTTTACACGTGACGTGTCACGTTCTTATGATCATTTCCATTCCCTCCTTCAACACATCTGTTTAGCACCTCCTGTTCCCGCTTTTTTATCTTCCGAATGCGCGGTTGATGGGAATGCTCTTTTTGTCGTCTGGCAGTCTCCACGCATTTGTCTTAATCGAAAAGATTCTGTTGCTCAAACACCTCAAGAAACACCGTCCCAGACTCGGTGTCCGTTTACAGACGCCGTGGATACTTCACTGGGTGGATCCAGGCCTTCCGGTTCGGCTCCGTTCTCATGCCGGCCAGGTTTGAACCCCATCAGACAAAATGCAACTCATTTCCACTCCAATCGTCTGTCCCCCCAGCAATTCCCTGTCTCGGTGTCGGCCTATCATCTTTCGGACAAGACATTTGACGGTCCACTGTCAAACGGTGGACACACATCAGCTACTCCTTTTGGTTACCGCAAAACCTTGGCTCCGTGTGGCACCAGGCAGCCAGAAATGAACAGTTCCCAATCTATGAACGCCATTCATCCGCCCTCGCAGATACTGAGTAACGCTCAAATAACTACAGGACAATTTTCTCCTCGATCTCCGAGTGAGTGTAGTCCAATAACTTATTCTTTGGAGGTTGACAATGGACGCGGAGGTATATTCAAGGTGAGTTGGTCGTTACCACGTCATTTATTTTGTTAAGAAGCTTTTTAGCCGTAGTGAAGTGCATTGTACTAGCCCTAGATATCACGCACTTGAGTTGATTGTAGTTTGTTGTTCCTTTGTTGGTGAACGAAATCATTTAGTCAGAAAAGTTAAAAGTCAGTCATGATTGCCCCACTTTGGTCTCACTAAATCGACCTACCAATCGGATGTCACCAAAGAGGGAAGCAATGCGAGTGTTGAAACCATAGAAATCGAGTGTGTGGCTATCCTTTACAGTGAAAAATAATCGTTTAGCTGTACCCGCCTTTCAATGCGTAGTTGCCATACCATCCTATATAAACATAAAGGCTGAGATATTGCCAGTTTGCCCAAGCTAAGACAGGCGTAATCTAGAAGCCGAGGTTGTGTTTGAACCACGGAACTTCCAGCCAGTAAGCTAGCACTTTAACCGTTCCTTAATGCCAGTGATTAGACCACTGGCTAGAACATCCATTGGAACGGCAAAAGAATTCAAAAAACTCCTTGAATTTGGGGTTTTGTTTGACCCGAATATTGCCTTTGTTAAGAGGAACACACTTCCCGACTCTGACTTGATGGGGGGTTTTTCAACGGCCAAGTCATCTTCGCACTATGGATTGACGAGAATACTCCCACACCTAAGTCAGTTTCGAGAAGACTTAATTCTTAGGCGTAAGGAAAGAGCAAAACAGTGAGATTCCCAAGGAGAAGCGAAATAAACAGAGCACCAAATCACAAAATTTGCATCCATTCACTTTTAAAAATTATGTTTACAGTCTGGAACGTGTGGGAAAAGGCGATGAATAAAGCTGGAGACACGCCTGTCGATGCCGAAAAGGGTGTCAAAGTAAACTTGTTGGAGCGACTCAGCCTTGTTATTCCACTACACCTCACCAAGCTCCATTTGAAAGAAGCGCTGAAAAGACCATGCAGTGGCAGTTTTTGCGAAAACATGTACCCTAATTCTCAAACCCAACCAAGAAACCACAAAGTAGCTGTTAGTTTTCAAACTGTTCGTTGATTTTGACAATTGATTTGAATTCCTGACCCCACAAGGAAATGATCAGTGAGAATAACACTGTGGGTGTTTCACCTCAAACCACTGGGCTTGAACTTCAAACCTTACCCGTTTTTCATGCTTTCCTATTCACGATTTCTCGTATCCCACTTGAAATTTAACCACAGGTGGCTTACACTGGACCTGAAACGGCTTGTCGTCTTGAAGGTCTACAATTCAACACAACCTATCGACTTCGTGTCCGGGCGAGAAATGCTGTCGGACACAGCGCCTACAGTGATGCTATTCATTTGCGAACGGCACGCTGTAAGTCCGATGCTTCATTTGTTCCACTCCTTTGGCTTATGGTACTGAAGTGGTTGTCATGGCCTACACTTTTGTTCCCCTTTATTTACTGCAGTAGCCACGTTCCGCATCGACCCTTCAAGTGGACTGCAACTACCGCATTCTAGTGGGCTTCACGTCGACCCAGACGGAATGGCTGTTCAGTCTTTGGGAGACGTTGAGGATCGCGTTCTTCTGGCTGATGTGGGTTTCTCCCAAGGCACGCATTATTGGGAATGGCGAATCGAGTCCTATGACGGAAGAGGGCAACCATCTTTTGGTGTCGCACTCAACAGCGTCGCGCGAGATCGGATGTTAGGTAAGACATCCCATGAGATGGACGACTAAATACTTTGGGACCCGTTTTATCACCAGCAGAATATAAATTGAATTATTTCTAGTTATGAGATGCTTGCGAATTTTCGAGCGTCATGAAAATCTCCACAGAATCGAAACCCGTCAAAACAAGGCCCGATACTGTTCGATGGAACAACTGCGAGCTGGAGCGAAGCTTCATTGTAGCATGAATTGTCACTTATCAGATTTTTTGTGTTCAAAGAAAACTTGAGTATATTTTCGTGAAGCAGGTACTCAAATGGTCTCTGAAAACAATTCGATAGGTCATGACCGGTTTCATCCTTCTTGGGGCTCATCAGGAAGGCACAGTCCCCGAGTTTCGGTCCATTCACACTTGAACTCAAATTGTACTCTATTCGCAAAGTACACTCAGCTGCACACCAGTTCGGTTGTAACGGAATACACAAATGAATCCCAGTTGAATCACTCGCTCATCGTATTCTCTAACTGAAAATGCCTTTGTGCAGCGCATTCACTAGAAGAATGTTACCCAACAGATTGATTCGCTAAGTATCCAAATTGTTTGAACCAAGTTTTATTGTGGTGCTTTTCTTAATAAAAGTTTTTCATTGTTTGTGAGCACCGAATCTACGGAATTTGGTGTCCCCCATATTTGTGAACGGCAGTTTAATGGTACCCTACCACCAGCGAGATCAAACAAATCTAGCCCTCTCGAATCAGCCCGTGTAGACCAAGATTTTAATCACCAAGATGGACACATGTTCATGAATGCATCAAGGGAACTTGAACTGAGCGATGGTCATTCGTACAAGAACACCAGCTTTTAGACCACGAAACGAGAACCATTTTTTACCGACAACTTCAACAACATCCGTTTTTGTAACGGGGAACTTGACAAACAACATCTCATTGTCCTTTTATTAGAACCTCATACAGTGCATCGTGTATTCAGAAAAAACAACATTTCACGATCCTTTTGATTGGTAATTGTTTGATTTAATCAAGCTAGTGTTCAGCCTGGTTTCCTACACTCCCTTCACTTCACTATCAATCAGTTATCCTCATTTTAAGCTACTTTGCCGAAAAAAGGGTAACGTAATCCTATGATGCACATGAAGGGACCGTCACACCACACCTCAAGGTAACCAGCAAAATACTTAGTCAGAACTCCATGTGAGGCCTAGTTTGAATTCTTGAGTCACATGGTAGCAGCCCTCAACAACTTGGGGTAACTTCTAAACAATTTTGAAGGTTACGACCGACAAGGCACGAGAAGTGAGTAACCGCTGTTAGTGTGGTCCCTCAGACTGGCACTTGCACAAAAGTTCCTACAACGGGGATAATGATCTATTCCAGGAAGAAGAGAGGAACTGCGCGACGATCACCGGGATTTAGTCCAGCAGTTGATTTTATTATGTAAGATAATCTGTCGCATGTAATTCACTTATGAACGAATACATCAAGTGCAACTGTGGAAAGCCTTTTGGAGAGATGGTAGGTTTACCTGTCATTTTATCAAAACCAATGACATTTGGAGACTTCAATGGTGTGGGTCTTTTGTTTAACGTATAGATATGTCCAAACTCAACAAGGAATCGATCACTAGACTTCTAAACACAATACTTGACTTGGGGTCCTGAGAAGTCTTTGCATTTCTCGAATCGCATCACTACTTACAAACGTACAGTAGTGTGCCTACCGAAGGAGGCATCCGATTATTATGAACCGTCTTTTGAAAATGTTGCAAACTACTGTGAAAAGAGCTGTCTTGTAATTTGGTTAAGTCGACTATCGCACTTTCTGTGAATGTAAACGAATCTCGAAGGCTGTCCTTCAGTACTGTTTCGATAAAGCTCACCAATCCATGGATTTCATCTCCCACGATGCTCATGAAAACCCTGATAAGAATGAAATATTTTTATCCTATGGGCTTCATCTACCTCAGAATACTATTTCGGTATGCAGTGTTCTATTGCCAGAGTATTTAACATGAAACGGTAGTCGCAACGTAGCCTTTTTGTAGTCTGTAGTCTTCTGTGGCCCATGAAACCTTCTCAGGTTAACCCAGAATACTTTGTTTTCCTTGGTAGGTCTCGACAATGCTGGGTGGGCAATGTACGCAAACTCCAACCGTTCCTGGTTTGTTCATGCTGGACAGCACCGAGATCGCACGGATGGTGGAATACTGACTAAAGGCCAACTGGAACGTGATCTTCAGCCGACTGTGATTGGTGTTCGTTTAGACTGCGATCAAGGTCACCTGGGCTTTTATCTGAATGGTGAACCACACGGACCAGTTGCATTTACGAATTTGCTGCAAAACGGCAAACAGCTCACTGAGAGTGTGGAGACTGATTTAAAAGATGGTATGCGTGTAGCCAGAACAGCTAAACCCGCGCTGTTCTACCCCGCGCTCAGTTTGAGTCATCTCACACGTGTCAAGTTAATCACCGGGTTGGAAGTCCCAAGCGAAAGTGAGGAATCCAGTGAGGACTCCGAAGTCGAGTGTGGCGTTTTGGCAGTGCAAACGCCAGAATCGACCTCCTCACTATCAACGCCAAACAACACAAGCGAACGCTCGAGAACAAGCGTATCAACAGGGAAAGATTCTTGCTCATCAGGAACGTCGACTGATGGCGGATCTCAGCTGCGGCCCAATCGGCCTTCGGCGAAACATCCCGACATGACAGGGATTGGATTGGCCCGAGGCTGCACAATTTTGACAGGGGCTGTAGGTGTTACCGGACCGAAATCACCAACGCCGATTCGTCTGGTGACATTTGGTCGATCCTAATTACCACTTGGTCAAAATGTGATAGTGGTCGCTGCCTTGCTTCCTGTACATGCTTTCGCAATCCAGACTTTTCTTCTAAGCTACGAATACCAACGGAAATTCTTTCGATCATCTACATATATATACATATATTTGTATACATATACTCAGTTTTACAGTATACAGCAGATAGCATAAAAAGTATTATGGTAGTATGAGGCGATTTGGTGATTTCTATTTGAGATTTCGCCCTGCCGGTGAAGCCAATCTATACGGAAAAGCCTATAAGCACAGTTGTTTACTTCTTATTGTTAATCACCGGCAGTGCGCATCTCACAAAACTCGGAGAGTTTCGAACCTGCAACTTTCGGCCAGTGGTCAAAACCTTCACCGTTTGGCTACGATAAGATCTCACTCAGACAGGATATAGTGCCATTCATTCTTCAGTCACGGAAAGCACATCAGCTGGTCATGTATGGACTGGCTCCTCGAGTGATGACTTCTCAGATGCAGGTGAAGTTATCCTCAGTGGTTAGAGCGCGAATTTGCTGACCGGGAGGTCCGTGGTTCAAACCCGACCTCTGCATCTCGACCTCCGCTGCCTAGGCTTGGGCAACCTGGCAGTATCCCAGCCCCCGTGCTTCCTTCGGGTGGCATGGCAGCTAGGTATGTTATACCAAGGCTCGCCTGAAGCCCAGTTGAATCTCTATTTTATGATATTCTTCAGCTGACTGTGCTGGATATAAGGCACGTCATATTTAAGTTGGTACGACATTCGAGATATCCCAGCGTGTTTTCATGAACAAAACTACTCGCAAGGTTGAAGAATATCACAAACGAGAGATTCAGCTGGGCTTCAGTTGATTCTCCCGTGAAAACCAAATCGGTATGCAAATGAGGGTACTTGTTGAATCATTGAGTGGGTTTAGGACAAACTTCTTCCTGTCAATGAAGCGAATCTACGCTGTTTAAGCCCTCTTTGTGAGTGTTCAGTTGGCTGGCTCTTAGATTATCGATTTGACTGAATTGTGGCTAGCACAGTGGTGGTTCGTCCAACTCATCTTTGTTCCACACGTAACAGAAACAGTCAGAAGTAGCCTCGGCAACAGCACCACTATTGTCAGTCAGATAAAGAATTGAACGTAGTGATTTTCGGGATGTCTGCAGCAATTACTCGATTTGATCGTTGTTAGTTAATCTGTAGACAGTGTTTTCTACAGGAATAGTAAATTGCCTGCGGACGCCCGCTGAAACATACGCACACAGGCCCTACACTAGTTTCTCATTTGGTGTTAATCGGCTTTTTCAGCAGAAGTGATAACAACAGTTTCAAATGCAGTCCTGCGAAATTAGGCCGATCCGTTTAGAGTTAACAACAACGCTGTGTCAGCTCATACCTGGCTTATGTTCACTCTGAAGCAAAGAATTTGCGTAAGATTTTGAAATGGTCCATTGTTGGCTGCGTTTGTACTATTATGGGCTTTTGTTGAGCCACTTAGATAAGAGCTAATTTCCCTCTCGGTGTAGCTCACGAAGCTCGTTTAACAAAAACTTCTGCTGGGTTTTCAGAAATGCACAGTCTCTCGTTTTCAATTCCAACATCAGAAACTTGTGAAGGTTTGGTTCTGGAACTGCATGCGCAACGCACTTTGACATGGTGAAACAGAACTTTTCAGCCAATGGCTATATGTAGAAGAAAGTTAGAATTGGCTGATTCTCTGTTTGACAACGAAATAAAGTTGTCTCAGCCAACAGCGTCAGCCACAATGAACAGAATTTTATTACGTATTCAGAAAAGTGAATTTATGATAAACTTACTGGCCGGATGACCTCGTCCGTTTGACATGTTGGTTGGAATCTTTGCTGACATTCACTGAGTGTTCACAAATTCCCAAACATCAAATGTCCATACGCAGTGTTCAGGTCCCCGAAACGCAACGCGGAGTCACCCTTAGGCTTGACGATCCCGAATATCAAAAGGGAGAATTGGGTTCAAATGTCTACTGTACTCCTTGTATAACTGTTAACAAAATTATACAACATCATTTGTCCACGTTCGTCACATCAACATGTATGCAAGTTTGTCATAGTCCGTAAGCCAGACAGGGGGGGGGGTGAAATGTTGTCTCAGCATTGTAGGTTGCGGTCGTCTCTTCGGCAGCCAGTCCCGTGATTCTAATTGGTGGTGCGATCACACGGTAATCACGGTAGAATGAGTCCAAGCCGGCCCAGTCAAAGGAGCACGAACACGCATGGGTAAGCGTGCCAGCTGCACACATTCACACACACGCACACGCTGCTAAAATACCAGGTCGGACGGAAAGGACTTTGCGGCGGGGTAAATGGAGGGTACGGATGGTCAAAGCAAGTGGAGATCAAAAGTACATGGGTGGAGTAAGCAAATGAATGGGGTGATTCCCATGTTGTCAAGTTGAATTCAATGCACAGTTTGAGGTCTTCGAGGCACTGCTGCACACCAAAACACACCATCTGAACGTTACTTTCAACTTAATTTACGTAGTTTCAAGTATATTTTGAAATCTTGACACCCGTTTGGGGTCTATTTGGTTCGGTGTTTTTCGCACGTACGTAGAATGGAAGCAATCTTGGAAGTAAAATCGGATCATCAGGTTAAAAACGTCTCTCTTAAGGCAGAACTCTCCGAATAAACATCAGCCCCAGGGCGTACCCACAATAGGTAGTCCAAACCATGGTTCCCTGGTGGGCTCATTCACTAATTGAAAGTTCCAGATGTTGCTTCTCAAAGGTAGACATGAACCGAAATATCAATAAGATGTAAACACAAAATCAATTTATTTCCAATATCGACGTGTTATGTGGTCACTGACCAGCGAATCGATGGCTTTCAAGCTGTTAGGATCCTGTTTGACCTGACTGCACAGTGGTGTTAACTTACCATCAGAAACCTACAGACAACGGCAAGCTATTTCTTTGGTACCCTATTCTACGATAGTTGCTTCTCGCGGACAAGTGGTTTTTTTATTTTTTTCGGGTGAATTTTTCATCTGTCGTTTGTTTTCTATGGCCACAAGCTGACGTTCTTGGAGCAATGATCAAAACCTTTCTCAGTAAATGGGTCACTGAGGGGTGGTAACCTCAGAAATATCCAAATTGAAGAGAGTTAACATCTGAGCGTTAGTCATTCATAATAGCTCAGTAAGAATTCATGCATTTGTACAGCTGTTTCATATCAGTCTGGGGATGCTAAATGGCTATACAAAGAATAATCCTAGGGTAAATGGAGATTTCGAAAAAGTCGTTATCGGTACGAAGGAAGACGAAACAGTTAAACAAGCACAAACGATGTCGATGATTTCGGTCAATCAGCTGATCGAGTAAATCGTTGAGTTCTAGTTGAAGTCGAAACCAACACTTCTTATGGAGCGTAAGAAATGTTGTGCAAGTGGACTTTCATGCAAGGATCATGAGGTTACATAATGCTACTTATTCTCCAGCACCGCTTTAAAGGATAACTTTGGTAGGCCGGGCTGCCAACTAATGGTCGACCATGTAGCTTGTCCCAGATCCGAAGCCAGTCCTTAAGATGGACGAGAAGCCTTGTAGGCTTTGTTCGGAGGGTTTACTGAAGTACATCTTCCATTCTCCAAAAATTTAAACATTGAAACGTAAGCTAGTGGAGTTTTAGGGCGTCAAAGGTGGCAAGTACCGGCGAAATGTGGATGTATATCTGCATCCAGGCATTTATTTTGAATTCCCACAGAAATCCGTATCCTAAAAATAAAACCCATCGTTATCTTAGTTAGCAGGCGGACAACGAAAATGCCACAAAATTCAACGTGTCAGATGTGCGGGCCGCAAAGGCAATATTTGTCTGACAGGAAAGTGGAAGATGGTTCCAACTTACGCAAATGACAGATAAGCCAAGCACACAATCACGATCGTCAAAGTTTCCCCGAATACATACCGGGTTGGGCAGTTTGGTTTTATATCTCCGTGATCCCTCTCTTCCCTTTAGAAACTTGTCACTTTGTTTAGTCTTGTCGTAAGATGACTCAGCCAAATGACCCAACTGTAAACACACCTGCATCCACACACAAGGGCAGTCGGTTCTGTTATCCATTTTATTGCCAGCACCGGCAAAGACCCAGTCAGTATGTGTCACTTTCGCTCCGGGCAAACAACCAACTGCACAACAAACGCGTAGTACAGGTTAACTGGATGACTTTTTTATTTGTTCCCAACCGGCAGTAACTCGGGTTAGGACAAATGCTGACACAGTAGTAACATTCGGCTCGTTCGCAAACGTATATGAAGTCACTGCACAGCCGTTGTACTGTTTTACAGGGTCCTATTAACATCCGGCCAACCTCCAAAGACCAGTTTGATCTAAGTTTGGTTTGCTTTCACCTATCCTATGTTTAAAGACCACAATTCACCTACTATTAACATAAGCATTTAGCTGATAGAAAATAACTCGTTGTCAAGGAATACTTAGTTTACCACTTGTTCGCTCTTGAGAGGTCACTTTTCAGAATATCAACATTTGGGTTGATTCGATAGTTACCACAGTTCTGGAGGAAGCTAGTTTATCCATAGATTCCAAGTGCCACAATATGGTATGTAGTTTACACCCCCATTGATCATTTAGAAATAGGAGGTTCTAGAACGAAGTAGGTTTTTTGGGCTACTCATTTTCAAAGTGAGAGATACTCAAGGACAACAAGGTAGGATATTGTTGATCAGCTAGCTTCGAAAACTTTCAGACGATAGATCACTGATATTGACCGATCGCAGTTACAACTTTGAAATAACTCCTGTCTGGATACACCATGATTGTGCAATTCATGTGCAACGGTGACTTTTACCGATACGTTGACTGAGTAGCCATTGGTTCACCACTCGGCCCTATACGAGCAGATGTGTGTACGGTCATGCTGGAACGTGGGGAGTTCAGCATAACCAATCAACAGGCATATCGGTCGTGCCTGTAACCACTGAGTTCTGAAACAAATGTCAATGCACAGGACCACCTAGGCTGTTTTCAGATGAATCGTTCATCGTCCAACCTAGAACGGTTGTGACAGAGCAAGTAGTCTTGACACTCAGCAGTTTCTTTGCCCCAGTATCATGTCTACCAATGAGATAGAAGAATGCAATATTCTCCCGTCCCCGAATGTCTTACCAAAACACCACAACACTTCATTCAGCTCCCGAGCTATTTTTCGTACACATAATTGAGTGGGTCAGTATCTCCGCTATTTAGGTACTTTTCCCGTTGCGAAGGCTTGATGCACCGAGCCTGAGAAATTTGTTCTTGTGATATTTACACTTCTACTGAGGACTAATTACATGAAGATTGGCATTCTGACAGATATTGACTGATAATGATGATGGACTGGTGATGGTAATAAGGAGGCTTTAAATAAGCTGAAGCCATTTTCTAGGGAAACCAGTTTAGACGGTGTAGTGTCGGAGACAAGAGAACCGTTTGCCTGCGTCCTCTTCCAGTTTTTCGCTATCCTCTGTATATATTTCGCCAGAAAAGCTGAATCAGCCAAACCCTAAAAAAAGTTCAGAAATTTGCCCAGCTACACTGAGTTCATCGAAGAGCACCTTAGGGAGATTTTGGCTTCGTTTCGGACAAAACAGTGCATTATGCGATACCGGTTATTCGATTCGATTCGTGTATGATGGAACTGGTTATTTACATCTCTTAACTTATGTGGCATGGTCGGTTGAACACTGAACAGTGACGCATCGTAACATGATCAGTCAATTTACGCTACGTCACACGTGGCCTTGGTGATGCATATCTCACCCAATGAGAAATAACGAAAGTGAAGTAAACTGTTGTATGCAGCCGACTATATTATCCACATAGTTGGATGATGATCATGAAAATCACATTCAAAGCCGTAAGCCGTCCTGTCATTGTTGGTCTCATTGGGAAACCTGTATGGGAGAGAAGAGGAAACACTTAGATGCTGCTTGACTGGTTCGGTGTAATTTGGTAAGGATACGGTATGGTTTATGTCTGCTTTTATAGAGAATGAGGTGGTGGCTGGGAGGACATTGTCACAACTAAGAACAGTGCGTCCGCTTTTTTGTGCCGCCCATTAGGTAACACACAGGTCAAATTTTATTCAACATCCTTCCAAAATCAGCAAGCTGTAACACTTCAGTTAAGACGGTGAGAAGTTTACGTCACCAGCCGAGCATGTGAGCTCGGCTGTTGACTTGCGTTGCAAGCGGATGACCAGTAAAAATCGTCCAGATATTTCATAATTCAGGATTCGCATGAACTTCGTGGAATTCAGAAATCATTACCCGTTTATGCGCGCCACGGAAATATCAACACCACAAAAAACAAGAGCAAACTATTTTATCCCGCTGGTTTTCGCCTTATTGCTACAACCAAGTTGGAAGTACATCACCCCATCCTCACTTTCGGCAGACTAAGATCCCTCCATTATTTTACAGCCATAGAAAGCCTAAAAACAAGAAGTAACTAAAAAATACTGACGGAAAATTGAGGACATTGGAATTTTGTGCACTTTGCCCGTACATTTCCGGTTGGAGTGGTTGGGGCTGGACAGCTGATCCATTCACAGTTTCGAATGAAAGGTTGACAGGCATTCAGCGACTTTCACTCAGCCCCGTTTGAATGCCTGTATCGAGTTTATTGACAATTTGCACTTCTTAAAGAACGCTAATCAGAGCCGAAAATTCTCAACCAACTGCGAGGAAGGTTTCAGATATAAAAGAATCAGAAGGAAGATGTCTATGGAAACGGAATTATGTCTGGTAGCATCAGGTTACGGGAAAGTCGACCGATTAACTTTTGCGTCTTTTACGACTGCGTCTGAAAGTTTAACCCACCGCCTGCCAATAAAGGAAATATCAGAAATAGGAAAACCAGAAGTTGGTAAAAAAAACTCAGGACAAAACATTGGTTTACATTAGGATTTAAACGTTTTTGTTCAATAATGATAACACGTACATGGCTGTTGTTGAACTTCGAGATTTTCGTTCTGGGCACCGAATCGTCCTTTAGATAGACTTACAAGGGAAAGTTGAGTTGGTGTACGCTTCTAACTTTTCGAACATATTCCATGCAATTTGGCCGAGGTCTTATACCTGAAAACCGTCTTGAAGCCCGACCATATGGCTGAATGAATCGGTGGGTTGCAGCACACATGAAATTTGTGCATACTACTTAGAATTATGAGAGCTGACTGAGAAAACACTCATTATTCCCAATTGGGCATCTGATTAGAACATTCTGACCGTATCCAGTAGGCGTCCCAATTGGGTCTCTGACTAACAAGCCGGATAGAAATGCAGCCATGTTTCCTGATCCATGTGTATTTGTCATTGATACAAACCGTGACCCTAGCAAAGACGAAGAGGTTAACTGCAAATTAGCGTAAGATTAAAGTGGTTACATTTAAGCCGAATATCTGGAGGATCTTGGTATGACGTCATTGGTGTGCACCAAAGTAGGACCTGAGGATGTCAGCGTTCTTAGCTTCCCTTTCGGTTGCACACCATCCCTCGGCTTCACACTCCTACTACATTTTCAACTCCGTCATCGATTGATGGATCGTGTGACTCCCTGGCATTTACTGTGCTTGGCGTTGTAACGGCGCATTTGTTTCCCCGGGTGATTCAGTTACAGGGTGGGTAGAAAAAATATGGTCTTGATGCGCTCACCCTGATTTGCGAATAATCTGGGAGCTGTTGCAAGTGTGCTGCGACGGTTGAAGCAAACCAACCGACTATATTCACATACTCCAACATTTGTACAAGCTCGTCCTACTACTGACGTCCACTACGAAAATAGCCATCCACAAGATACTGTCTGTGCGCTCGGATACTTCCATAAATTGTCAACACAGAAATAAATTAGTACAGTAAAACGTTTTTTATAGATACGCTTTTTGCACCGACTTACCTGCATCAGTAGATTCTGTTGGGCACGACAAATGTGAATTTGTATGCGAGAGAGGTTAAAAAGTTTGCAGGAAGTGAACATTCATCGGGTATGTCATTCAGAACAATTGAAAGGTTATTCAGAAAGCTGTCGCACTTCTGAATCACTCGAACCTGCCGAAGATTTCGTTGAACAGCTATTTCTGATATGGGTATAATCTAGAACTCTGCATCACATTGCCGTATAGTTTCATCCCAATCGGCGGCAGTGGTCGAAACGGAACAATTGATGTGATGTCAAAACCAAATCGCTTCAACTGAGGCAATCGAATTTTGAGTCTATTTGGTAGCGCGATTTGTCGCAGTATTCTGGTCTGAATTGCCTTGCTTCTAGCCTGGCACAATTATTTTTATTAAGCCAGACAAATCTAGCCAACATTCAGAACTAATCAATCGTTTGATGATGGTTTGAATAGAGTTAGAACATTTAATCAATACTAGCTCATTTTTCAACATTGAATGACTCCAATTAACGGAGGAAATCTCGTTTGTGACCGAACACTTTCCAGTGAACTTCCAGCATCTATAACCTACCAGAATGGGAATTCCTGACGGACGGGTTGATCGCAGGCACAGCCAAGGCAGTTCATGGTTCGAGGTGTTCCAATCGCGCACGCGTGAGCACGTTTGCCCATTCGGATGTGGTGCATCCAGCGTGAGACGGTTAACTATTGATAACACACTCGCCTCGCAGGTCAGATGTCCATTGTTCAAATCTCAGCAATTCGAAAGACATGCGCTGCTCATGAGCACTACTAAGAGAGAAATTCTAGCCAAGCAGTTTCCCTGTCTGCGGAGGACTCATCAAAACAACTGCATTGGGATGCAAGAAGGACTTTTCCAACGACAGCGATATAAATTCGGCATTTTCCAGTCGGTAGCATGCGTTGACTTTGTCAAATTAACTTGCCAAAAATCGGTTTGTCACCAAATGATACCACCTTACAAATGTCTATGTCTCTGTCGTATTAGGTGCCTTCCCATCACGGTATCAAGTTTCCAGAAGGGCAGGTTAATAGTAGCGTATAACATACGTAGATATCGACCGAAACCACTCATGTTCATAACCCCGCTTTGTCGGATCATTTCATTTCGGTTGGCTGCCAACCACTCAAGTATTGAAGTTGTACATGAATGAAAAGTCGATTATTTGGTCCCATGAATGTAATGATAGTTGACATTTCCTGGTGCAGATCATCTTGTTTGTCTGTTTCTCTCCTTGACTTGATAGTCCAATCCGTAACTCAGCGGCCACTTCCGTATAGTTTAGGCCTTTCGGTCATAGCCTACGACCAAATCGCATGATTCAGAAGCCTGCGAGTTGTTGATCGAACCCCAGAAAACGCAATGCTGAACAACATGACACATTCGCGAGATGGTTCAGTGATTAGGGGGTGAATTTACTGACCCGAAGGTCCGTGGTTCGAACCCGACCTCTGCATCTGGACTTCCTCTGTCTAGGCTTGGGCAACCTGGCAGTATCCCAGCCCTCGTGCCTCCTTCGGGGTGCATTGCAGCTAGGCACCACAAGGGTGTTACAGCTGAACAATTTTGTTTGATTTTAAACGTTTTTTGATTGTTCCTTTCGATCTGTCAAGGTCAACTTTTGGAGGTCAGGGAGTATGTCATCCGAGGCCTACCCCGCTGGGAGGCAACACCGTTGTTTCCACAATTTTTGTATTGTCGACTGCGGAAGACACATTACTTTACTAACATTCCTGTTCCAGCCGACCCTCGACCGTTTCGCGCTACAGGCACTAAGGATGAACAAAAGCGCCACTGATTGGCTGACCTCACTTAATTCCGACCTACGTTGCACGGTTAAACATTGAGGAGAAATTTGTTCAAGCGTAGATTACCGTATCATCGCATTACTAAAGGCTGACCAACTCATAGAAGTACCACATGGTGTTCTTGAAAAGTCCATGAAGCAGCACGACAAACGTTCGATATAATATAAAACTTTAGTAAAATCTAAGCTAGTGGAAAAGGCACAAGAATCTGAAAGTTTAATAAATGGACGAAATCGAACGAGCGTCTGAATGATTTTGACTCATTGTACTCATATTTCCCGGCATGTTCTCCAGTTGAGATACAAGATCTACACCTCATGAAAACAAAACAAAAGACTTGAAATTTTCCATCCCCGCACCCAAACCCAAGACACTTTGTGCAAGTAAACTAGGAAGTCCTTACAGTGGTCACAGGACACCTTGTAGGTTATGCACATTTCCATGCCGCGCTGTCGGCTCACATGACACACAACAACTGCAGACGCGACAATTAAACTGGGGACAACAGAGGTGAAGATGAATCACAGCATGCCTCTTACAATAATTTGGCAAACGTGTAGCTAACCTGTGAGTCATAAGAAAGACTGCACCCCAAGAAATCTTTCCGCTTGTTTCACTATTGTCACACAACCAACATGTGAGCTTGTTTGGAAAACGAATATGCGGAATATTAGTAAGAACATCAGTCATTGCCCTCGATTTTTATCCGTTCTTCTGGTACACTACTATCCTCTCTCATCGAACACCTGGAGCTGATGACTTTCTTTAGATAGTTGAGGACTTCCACACGGTGCTCAACCTTATTTATGTCTCTGCTGTTTTCGTACGTGCGGTACAAACCTGTCAGTGTGTGCGTGACTTTTCAGAGTTATGTTAGTCAGGCGACGGCCGGTTCATCTTAAAGCCCTCTGGAGAGGTTTAACATATTGGCCGCGACAACTACAGTTTTCGGGTAAATCATCTTTGACTATGGTCGTTTCAGCAAGTCTGGCGAAAATCTCCTTTATGATTTAAGAACAAATCAAGATGCACATGGGGACACTGAAATCGCGCTAACGTTAGTGATTCTCCTCTGACCAGTAAAATTAAAACGTCACCAATTCTAAAACACTCAATTGGCTGGGCCCTCAGGCTCTACACAACGACCCATGCTAACAGGTAATGATCGTATTATATGCAGACTATAGGTGCCGCAAGGTAGATTTACATGAGCTGAGCAAAAAGGAGTGCGCATCGGAAAACGGGAGTGGAAATTTCGACAAATCCGCCCTTCTAAAATCTCAATTTAGTTTTCGCAGACAACCCCACCGAAAACCTAGCTGAATCTCTCACGTATGATATTTAATTATCATAAACGGGGGATTTAGCCGGGTTTCGGTATGCAGTTTAGCGAACTTCGTGTCTTGTGGTTCAAGTGGAACGTAAGGTTGATGGAATCTCGAGGGATATAAATTAAATTACGGCAATAATCTATATGGTGCAATGCGTTCGGTTTGCAATAGTTGCGAAGGTCAAACAATAGGATGGATGGTCGGGCCAGAAAAGTTTGAACAAGCCGAAATGGCGCAGCGGTTTCCCGCAAGGTGTGTACTATGGAAGGTCATGATAACCTGAAACCGAAACTAGTCATTTTCGCTACTTGTATCAGGGCCCCGAAAAAGAACTGCTAATGATGCAAGGAGGAGAACCCTTCACCTCGTAGTTGCTTATCAGAAAACATCAACTAAACGGTTACAAACCATTAGACAGGAAAGTAAACATCTCATATGCACTTTATTTTAAAAAACTGAACACCCTCAAATGCCTTCTTCAACCTTCGTGGATGCTCATTGACTATCACGCAGTTGTAAACCAACGCTGCAAAGCATTTCTGCAGGGTCCGTAATAAACTCCATGGGGGTGCACCTTCCATTAGACGCTAGGCGGAGTTACGAGAAAACCACACACTACTCGCATGCCTCATCAGTAGTATCCGCCGTTACGCTGGTACTGTCTGTGATGTACTAGAGCATCGCAAAGGGCCTTCAGTTGGGCACTGGATGGTTGGCTTTCACTTTAGCCGGTTAGACGCAAAAGACCTGTGCTTCACTCGTTCACCATGGGAATATTACGAAAGGTATAAACACTACAAGTGTCAGCTAAGTGAACATTGTCAGGAATTCCCGAGATACAGGTCATAGTGGAGTGATCGCGGAAAAAATTGTGTGGGATTCCATTTCCGCAGCTTAAATTTCCGAATGTGAAATGACTTGTCGGACCATTCCTAGGATGTAAGCTCAGCAGCTTCGGATTGGGCTGAACCGGCTGCAAATTAGAGGGATATCAGACGGAGGACTAGACCTCAAATTTCTATTCAACGCCAGACAAAGACTAACAAAAACAGTGAACACATCTGGACGGGAATTAGAATGGAGATATGGAAAACGACGACCTTGAAACCGTTCTGGTAGAGGGAATTTTTGAAGACGTGATCCACAGAGATCCAGAGAGATATAAAAGTAAGAGTATCTTGTCGACACCAAACATGCATTTAAGATGTCGCTTACGTTTTACTGCTACTGTCCGTTCAAAAGTGTAAATCGATGCTCCTTCTGGTGTTGAAAATGTACACGACACTTTAAAGGAGCTCGGTTGGTTTTGATAGCCTTGTGAATTTGGAGGTCCTATCTTCACTGAGTTACCGTCTTCCAAGTCCGTAACGGTTGCCGCCTCTACTGGATCCACAGTAGCCTTCCATTTTCCGTTTAAGGATTTAGCAGCATCCAGTGGAACCAAATTGCACTGGAATTCCTTGGTGGAGCCGGATGTTACCTCCGGGTTTCCAGTGTTTTCGCCGTCCAAAGTTCCGTCCATAGGGTTAGCTGTTGGTCGTAAAATGGGTGTTCAAATATGCTTTTAATGGTAACATATTTATGAATATCTTTCGTACACCTGTATGTATTAAGTGCAATAACTCACGTAGAATGCGCACAGTCAAGGTCTGCAGTAGAGTTGGCGGGCCCGATGGATTTGGTTCATATTTGCACTCTACGGATGTGGACCCGTATTTTGTGTAGGTAGGTCCCGGAGTTGGTGGCTTAATTTTGTGTGCGCTAGTCTCAATCGAGATCAGGTCCGTGCGGCTGTTCAAATCCCTGATTGTCAGCTGCCCGTTTGTAGCACCGTTATCTCCCTCCTGTGTAGCACATGTGATTTCTGTTTTATTTCCGACATGCAGTATACCTTCTGGAGGGTCGAACTTCACTGCGACTACTCCACGTTCTGCAAACAATAAATAAACACAACGTGGAGTATATCGTTTGATAAACGCTTGTAGTGTTCCTTTTTTTCGAGACATAGGCGTACAATTTTATATACGCTATGACATAATTACTCATATGAACAAGCATAAATTCATACACTCATAGTTGATGGATACAGTAAATCTGTTTTTCGGCTCACTGACATCACAAAAATGCCAACAAATATCTGTGCTATTCCGTCGAATGCTTCTTTATTACCTCGTTGTCACGATACCAGAAGTTTCGTTTGTTTCAAAGTGCAAACCATATACTCCAGGAAATTTTAGGATGAAGACAAATCACGCAGTGTTTTGAAGGCACCAATGAATTCAGTGAGAATTATGCTTTCCCGCTTCAAAGGCTTTCATTCCAACATCCAGAGAGATGAACGTTCTTCACTCCACGTACGTGTTCCATCTTCGTATGATAATTACTGTCCAATACGAATGTGGCTTTGCCATGTTCCTACATATAAACAGGAACAAAGCAATCCGGTTTGCGACATGCGTTATTTGAAGGGCCAAACACAACAAAATTCCATTAAATGTGTTTATGCGTCGCATGGATCCACATGAACACTGGTAAGTCAGTTTCAAAAGTGTATGTGATCTAGGCGGACTGGGAGCCATCACATATATAGCACCGAAAAAATACAGGACTGCAGATTATGAATGCAAATTCGTCTCGCTTTTGTAGTTTTCCCTCTGTTTTAACGCTAGTATATTCGTGAATTCCGCTGTTTTCAGTACTTTTAGCCGTATGCATTCTTGGACAGTCACATGACCTAAGTGTGATCGGATTCGCTTGTTCACACGTGATAACTCAGGTGTTTCCACTTTGTCCTGGTGGAGTAGGGGTAAGGCACTCACCTAGCATATCACAGTCCAAATCCTGGGACGGCCAAAATACGCATTGCTAATAAGCTTCACTAGTTGCGGTATTCGAATCTGGTGCTTCCTTTCTTTGGTGTGGACTGACCACGTTGAATGCGTCAGGGCAAGATAAGAACATCATAAGAACATCATAAACGAGAGATTCAGTTGGTTTCCGGATGAGTTTTCCGTCAATACCAAATTGATATGCATTGATATGTATTTTTGGAAATCTGTCCAATGTGGATTCAATTAGAACAGAAGGATAACGGGAACTCGGGGACTGCGCCCACTTGATGAGACCTAAGAAGGGCTAAATCGGTCTTGAGCTGTTCAAGAGTTTTCATCAGCTTTTTGAGTAGTGTATCGCGTTTATACTAGGAGAGATCTGTTTAAACGGCTGTGATGTGAATTTTCTTTACACGTTACAAATGAGAAGCCCTACATTTTGTGTTGATTTGCCAAGGTCCACAAAGAAGTGGTGCATGCTGACCGTTTCTCAGATGCACTGAATGAAGCTCATCTTCCACACTCAGTCTACGGTTGTGAACACATATTTCTATACGCATGTAAGCGTTTTCTATCTAGATGGGAGGGTGTTTGATAGGGTTGTCAACAACTGGCCTCTGACGCTTCCAAAAACAATGAGGTAATTTACTCTCTACAAGACAACATAGTCGAACTATTATCATTTATTGCAATCAACTGAATTGTCAACGGACTCACAAATATACACGGGTGACACACACATAACTAATATGATAAGTGAGTCAGAAACGTAACACAGCAGTCAGTTGACTGAAGCAACCATAAATTAAAAGGGTTTTGTAGTCGCGTATTGCGTACAAATCACTGAGAATGTTCGACTTCATCGTTTCAGTGTGTTGGCACGCCGTGGACGCCCCGCTGTGGTTAAGCCAGAGTAAACGAGACATCTAGAGAAAGTGAATCTGAAAGCAATGAGTTGGCTTTTGGATGCAATGGCTTCAGCTTTGTTCAACGTCTGTGCTGTAGGGAATAATGACAGTTATAGGCGGACCTCTTGGACGACATTATTTACGTGCTTGCTTGTACATGTTAGATTTATTCAAAGCAAAACCTTTATGTAAGCTAAGCTGAATGCGGTCTGATAATTTCTTCGACAGCAGTCTCGTAGTTCAGCTAAAATGGTGAACCCGCAGAGCAAGAAAGCTGACAGACACAAGATGAGGTAGTCAGACGAGGTAGTCAAGCTTATGTCTTTTGCCTAATCATAAGGTAGCTGGTAAGGGTTGTGTGTAGGATAGCTGCGCCATAAATATTGTGGAGTCCTGCGTGAAATACTGACTGGTAGTGTCTTCTTTGTATGGCAGACGCTGATACACAAGATTCGGTAACACTGTGATGGTTATGCCATTTTTGGTGCTTAGTTTCATACTTACTTCCGACACAACACCAGGAGAGACAGTGTATGGTGGAGGTTCCATAAGAGCCCTAATGTTTTGGTCTCAACAAAGCTGCGATACCTATTTTTGTTGTTACGTTCCTCTCTCCACCCTGATGGTTCTAGAACTGGGTATACCAGCCCATCCAATTTTGTTTCTTTGTGAAACGTATGCATTACGGTCCCATTCGTGCGACGGATCTGCAATACATCTAGAAATGCCAGTTATTCATCCCATCCAGCTTGGCAAGTAAGCCGAATGGAGGGGTGGACTTTGGCAAATTCATCCAATGTCAAAGTTGGTTCATTCTTAAATAACAGACCAGTCACGTAACATCTAAGTATCATACATCAAGATCCGAAGAAGATATTGCCATGTTCGACGTAGAAATTTCTAGCTGAGTCAAAAATATATCGACTGGAATCGGGCCCAGGTGTGACCTTATGACATTTTCTTTATTCTGAGGCAGAAACGCCCGCAAACCAGTTACTTGGTGTCCATTAATGGAAGCCCAGGTCGTATGCTGTGTGTCAGAATAATAGTACATATAACTTCTATGGTTTTCAAGATACCATTTCTCTAACCAAAGACGAAACATCAAACGACAACAAGGTGGCACTGGATGGCTACAAATCATTTCTACTTTCAACAAAGCCGTGATTAGCAAACAAGACATGAACAGAACTAAAAACATCAGGATAACCATGGGCGATTCTAAGATAAGGGGCTATGGCTCTTTGGCAAGCCGCGGTCTACGAGTTCTAGGCAGCTGGATTTGTCGATGTTTGCCCGGTGTACTGTAACAAGCCAAGCCTTTCAGAATTGTGGCAAACCGGTGTTTCTGCAGATTCTGTGCAACTTTCTTTGTTAGGTAGTGCTTTGTAGTATCACGCACACAAACAAATCGGCAGTGGGTAGCTTAAATCATTTATACATTCAACACAGCCGCGATTGGTAGACAAGGCGTGAACAGGTCATTGGACGATGTTAGAATGATGGGAACCGTGCGTATCGAACTAAGGGTGTAATGCTACCGTCGGCAGTTGAATCTTTGCCAAGACATGGAATATTCGTTCCAGTTGTTGAACTTATTCCCCCGCAGTGCAATACACTTATACCAAGCTTTTTACCAGTACGGCTGACTTTCTTTCGCCAATCCCATTGGGATCACCTCTGTTAGCACACAACTGGAACGTCAAAGTGTCACACGGTACCTAATCCACACGTAAAATTTGGTGGTTAAGAGGAAATTCCTGTTGCTGGAGTTTTGTGGGCTAAGCATAGCTGATAAGCCCCCGATTTGACGAGATCGAGATTAAGCTCTCATTTAGTTTTCATTGCCTTGACGAATAATACATAAATTTAATTACCTGTTTCTTAACAGCTGTTTGGCAATTTATATTCGATTCTAACATAAACATACAGCGCGATAGCACATTCAAAATGGATGACCATTCTGAGATACCTCGCTCGGTGGCTGTCCCAGGGAAAGCCACTTGAAAATGCTCTCTTTTTAATCAACAGAATTCCAGCTCACTGAACATACCTGAATCCGCTGAGTCAAAGTAATGGAGAATCACGATGGCCAAGATAATTATGCGCACGTTTTCCGAACGTTTGACTGAACATCTCTTTTGGAAGACTCAGTCTATTTATACTCTAAAAACCAGGTCCTAGACAAATTATGAAACAAGGCAGGTTTTTCAGACAGGACTGTTTACTATGTTAGAACAGCTTGAAGAAGCCACCCCACTGGCATGAGTAGATTCTCAGATTCAGATATGTCACATTCAGATGTGTTGCTGCATAACTTCAGAAGACATTCCAGGGATGTAGTAACTACCAGCTCTTTCAATTTAGCAACCAATTTCACCCCACAGATTTGAGAAAGTCAGCGTAAACACTGAATCGCTGCATTTTGTGCCTGTATACACTGACGAGTTTCGGATGTGGTTTGTTTTGCATTCATTCGCTGGCACACTTTTGAAATGTTTACTTTTGACTTTATGCAGCACATTTCGACTTTCGCAGACGACTGTTCTGATCTGACTGGCACTGAAATTTACCTTGAGCATCCAGGTCTCTAGATGAATTGCATTCTCCTGATATACCTGATACTATATGTTTTGTGTATATTATGTATTGTGTTATATATACATTATACTGACATTATGTATTATAGTAGTTAGCCGCAACATGCTGAGATCATGTACACAAAGGAAGACTATGCATTTGAGTGAGACAATTTTAGACATATATAGAGGACATACTAGACAATATAAGACATTTGACCAATTCGCACAGAGAACAGACCTTCCAACTCACCACGAAAAAATCTACAGTCGTCCGTGTTCTAGATGTTTTGTTATTGATTCCAACGGTGTTTAGCAAACAAGTTTGTTTATTAGTAGGACCCCAAACTGTCATCCAATTTAGGCCCCTCAAAGGCGGTAACTGACGAGTATTGACGAAGGCAATTGCAAAAGTCATGAGGTCCGTGCACTATCCACTGAGTCCACGAGCATAATCGGTGAATCTGGCGTTGACGATGCTCGATGTCCACCTGAAAGAGAGTGTGACATCCAATGGTACAACGCGTGTAAGCAGAATAGAAATACATGATTTGTGCTACTTGTGGAGGGGGGAGATAAAATTACCGAGTAGCAGTAAATGATAGAAGGCCTGAAAATCAAAGTAGGCTGGTGAGGCTTTTCAAATCATCGTATTACTGTACGTAAGAAGGATTATTCACGAAAAGTCTATTCAGACATTACATGTCATGCTAAGCGGAACATAAAGTAGACGTTTATCCTGAAAGCGATCTGTGAGATAAGCAGAAAGTGAGGGGAAAAAAGTAAACGCGTAACAGAATCAGCAAACGCGATCTGCAAGTTGACTGATAGTGAAACAGCGTTGTAGACGAGAAAATTATCGAAACTTCCACGAATTAAAAGGGAACACATGCAGAACGAGGTTATAGCATGATTGGAATTTTGAGCTTTTCTTGATGTGTAAGCTTGGTGTGACAGGTTTTCTATGAAAAAACGCAAATGCGTTGCGATGGGATAGTAGCAGGAAAAACGTAAGGTCAATACTGACTGCCACATTCCGAAAGAGCAACTCACCTCAGAAAGTTAGTTCTTAGGAATGGATACTAGCCTAGTTTACCCCTGTTCTACAAGTGGTCATCAAGCTCGTACTCTGCCACGCAGAGTTATTCTCAATATTCGCTGGCTAAACCAGATTTTGGTGGGTGAATTGAATGAATTTTTTTCGCATTTTTTTTACATTTTGGCGACGATTGCATCAACCATGTATACAAGTGCATTTGTTCTGGTTCTTCTTGGCATAACTTCAAAAGCGCTACAACAGCGAGCCTAGTCAGCCAGACAAAATCAAGATATGTATTGTCGTGTGTCAATTTTTCACAGGAATTCCGAAACAGTTTGCGACAACTAATGAGTTCCGTGAGGTTCGAAAAAATCATATAAAATACTGCGTTTGGGCGAATTCTACCCGATCTGCCAAGCAGAAGCACACTCATACTGGTTTGTTCTATGCCTCTAGCAATATTTTAGCATTGTATGGGCAAGTTTAGACAGACCTTGGTTTCTAGGTCACTTAACACAAGTTTACCCCTATCTTGGCTCATTTACCAACTTGCTGTCATCTACCTAAATCCAATAAACTTTCGATTATCTTTTACTAATGGATTTCATGCTATTTAATACCTCCTCACACTCACCAGACTTTACTGATCTAGTCCCATTTCCCTCTCTTCCCAAGCCTCGATCTTCAGCAGTAGCTGCCCGGAATCCCATGTACGGTCGCTATCCACCCTACCTTTAACCTGATTTACATCCATAAGGACGTCCAACTGAAATGAAATTATCTGTGATCCTACATCGGCTTTGTTCTACCTGTGTGGATCCCCTTGGGTAACAAAAATCCCGCTGCCCACAGAATTGCACATCTCCTGGCCAATCACCTCAACCGTGGCGTCCATTACGGGGCTGTCCAGAAACCGATGTCAACGCAATAATGACACAGCACTGCAAGTTCAAGTCTCATGGAACATCCACAACTATTCCTTCCATACTCTGGACTGTCCCCCTTGCCCTCTCGGAATCTCAGCTGCAAATATGAACAAACTGCTTACCTGGTTCAAACCGCAATTGGAACGAGTTCGTTCTGATTCACTCAACCCTTCCTTCGGACTTAACCATCTCGGTGCACCTTCACTTTGTCCTCTCTAAAAATTCAATGATTTGCTTTACAGTCAGCTATTCGTCATATGTATTGGCATTACCTCACCCTCCTAAGGAACTTCCACGACTGGCTCGGCTCAAACAGCGACACAATTGACTCCATCCACTTTCGTACTATCTGTAAGTCTGTTGACTCTGTCGTGCGACATGACTTCCAGGCAAGTCGCCCAACATGTATTCAGCCAAGTTCAAATATGTTTCGGTAAGAGGTTGGTCCTACCAACATTCAGGTGGCTGTGCCGTCTCTTTTCGTAATTTTGAAGCTTCTGATCTGATGAAAAGATTTCGTAAACATTAGTGTTTAAATATGGATAGTCTTGCCAAAAAATAAGAATTCTCATACCGTGAGTAAGTTCTCAATTTCTTGGCTCATCCAAGAATCACTGGACTCCTGCGGGCTGTCAGAAAGCTGCCACTAAATACGGTACTCCTGAAAAAAATATTGTTTCGGCAAGCCATGTACAGACTGCACCGGAATGACATGCTGTGAACCCATGGAGGCAAATTATCCACTTGAGGGAGGAATTCGTCCTCGGAAGGGCTGTATAGTGTAGCATGTTGAGATAAAGCGCCGTTTATCTCCAAGGATAAGCGTATACAGTATATATTTTTGAGGCATCCAGCTTCCGTCAACCATTTTTGATTACAAAAGGTCCCCATAGTGTTGCAGAACATGAGATGAAATTCCACTACACTGTCGGCTGCTGACGGTCAGTTTCGTCAGTGGCCCCGAAAGGGCCAGTTGCATGTGCTGTGACCACAATTAGATCAGGTTGCCAAAACTGCTCAACTGTAACGAGTATTAATGCTATTCGTAAAGAATATGGAGCTGGGCCGCTGATTATCTTGGTTTCTTGTGACTCCAGCCCGTGAAAACTACCTTTACTAACATAAAATGGTGATGTTAAGATTGATATAACAGTTAGCCAATCAACCTGGACAAGATCGCTTCGTCTCAGAACGTCAACAGCATGTAAAACTTCAAGTTACTTCATTTATTCATAAAAATCCCGACAACCCCCGGGGAAACACTCCGCCTCGGATAAACCAGGGCGAATTCACTTTGCCTGCATACAAGCAGTTTTGTGGCTCACTGAATAAAGACGTGGACAGAGCGACAAATGAATGCCAGCAGGCTGTGTGGATGCTAAATGGCCGCACAATCATACTAACCTAGAAGTCGCCGATTTATACGATGGGAACGATAACAGAGCATGCTGGGTAAAGAACACTGGTCTCACTGCTGCAGCAAACACGGTAAGGTTTGGACATAACGATATAACCCTAGACTTCCCACCCAGGGTGAGCAAATACTTCGATAAAGTTCTGAAAAAGTATATCAGCTAACTTTTATGTTCTCTCGTTTTTTTGCCTGAGCATAATCGGAGGCACTAGGAGGATATCCATCAGTAACCTTCACAGTTTAGACCACTGGGGGGGACGCTTGGTGTTTCAGTTACAGTGCCTCAGGACGTTTAATCCTATTTTGCCTGTTATGCTTATTATCAGGCACAAAGAGTTACACGTCGTCAACAGAAGTCGGTTTACCAGAACTGCACCCATACCACGTACTGCCTTCATTCATAGACGAACTTCTTCTTTAAGTGTTGGGAAGGCGGGTTCACAGCATCAACTGCCTCCATAAAGTGCATTTAATGGTAAAAATCCATTGATTATGGACCGGAAGAGTCTGCCAGTGATGGGGAATTGCAGGTAATGCATGCAATCTTGAGAGGCCCAGATGACATAAACGGTAATCCCGTATGTCCGGTGTCTCGATTCCCACGAAACATTTGTGGATAGATAACCACAGAGCTAGTCTGTTCCCTGAAGGAACACACTTCTCATGAGGTTGATAAAATTTGTTCGAAAACCCACGAAGAATCTCACGAACGAGAGATAGGGCTGGAAACGTTTTGAGTCTCCCATGAAAAGTCCACTGGTACGTAACTGTATTCTGTTACTTTAGCGCTCTCAAATGGTCAGTCCGCTTAGCGAAAGTGGTATGCACAAAAGCATGGTAGTGGGTCAGTCACCATGAGAAATTTATGATGCTTTGCACACTACTCTTGTCAACTTTCCTTTGAAGGTGCAACCTGTCCTTCATCTAACCATCTGCTTCAGAGCTCAAGGGAGGTTCCATGAAAAGAATTGCATCCATTGTCTATTCTTTCTCCATAACCGTGACCGGCAAGTAATAAACTCCACTTTCATTCACGGACCTCTCCCACAGCCCAAGTGATTGGTCATGATTATTTCAGGTTCAGTTCAACCTCGGATTTGCCTTTGGCTTCTCAAAAGGAGGGTGAATCTTTCCAATCCACAGACTATGGAATTTGTACAACGTTTGGAAATCGCCCGTATTCGCCTTTCGGGTAACCTTACTACAAACCATCGTTTTGTTTTGCATACCTACGGTTTTCTTGGCTTCCTGAAAACCTACTTAATCCGCCTCCAGTAATACCATTTCCATATTCCATGAAAATATCGATACACACTCACATTCTCTCTTTGCACCATACTTTTTGTGACATTTTCTCTTGCCTTCTATACTTCAGAGTATGCTTCCTGCAAAAAGCATCGGCATCTTTAAGTACTCGGGATGATAGGGATACTGATGAAACTGAAACTGAAATACCGTTCACACAAACAGGTGCACATTACAAATTCGCATAGAACTTGTTCAGTTTGCAAGCACACTTTCATCCAAGTGAGCGAATGATCGTAATCAAGCAAGGAAGGGAATGTTGGGACAGACAACAAACCGTACGAGCTGGACGAACTGCACGAAATGAGACCTACTGCTAAAGCAGCACAAATCACAACCTGGAGAATTCTCCTAGCACTTACACCAAGGGGAAGTGTGGAAACCACTAAGTGACTGCTACCGAGTTATTTGAGGAATTTAGTACGACACATTTCAGGAGAAGATGCCCGCAATGATGACCTAATGTTGATCAGTTTAACCAGCGTATAGCCTTGGGAAGATTCAAGTATACTCTGTGAACGTATCCAAGAGGCTAGTAGCCGCACCTAGTCATACCATAAACGCATTTCGAAGATTCTACTTGACGCAAATTTATCTCTTTATTCCATTAAAGGCTTACCCAGTTCCATCGATCCCTCATTACAAGCTTAACTGGAATCCATTCCAGATGATTTTTTCCAACCCAACCCCAGAGGATATTTTGGTGTAAGAGTCTTCTCACCAACATTGACGGCAAATTAGATTGTTGATTCCCGGCTGTTTTCGGTGCGCACACCATCTCAGATCGTTTTTTCGCATGTTTGATGGATTGAAACGTTAGCAAACAGGGAAGCGCTTCAGCGGACACCTTGTCTCAAACCTGACATCTCATATGTGCAGACTAAAACCACACCTTAGATAACACGTTCAAACCGGAAGGCTACATATGATGAACATGATTTGACCGTTTAGCTAAACTCGTTTAGTGACCCTGTCCTAAGCAATTGCAATGCTCCATTGCTGCATTGCACTCGCCAATCATGAGAATGTGTTAGTTGTTTCATTAAAACGTGTTTACAACTTGTTTGGAATTCGGAACCTCCATTCCCATCCTTTTTACAGTATCGGTTGCCTGAATGCAGTTTCCCCACACTGTCTGCGGTACAACGGTAATGAAAAAGTTGTAAGTAGGAGCGGGTTGAAACCGCGATAATATTGGCAAATCAAGTGTAACCACATACATCGGCTAGTCGTGCACTATTTTGTTGTATGCAGGATGGCATCACCGGCAAATATGTGGACCCGGTGAGCAGCGGCCAATGCAGGCAATCAAAGATTGTTCAGTGGACGCATATTACTTACTCCGACTCCTTTTGTTGACCGATCCAGACTAAACGCCCAAATATATCCCCGCGAATGTGAACAACAGATACAATGAGAACGGACAAATAGGTTCACCGGACGCAACCCGAACCCACTACCTTCGGTGTATCGAATGGGCCGGCGCACATTCCCATTTTCCCCGTAAAATGATTTAGCACACCGCTGATAGAATTACTTGGTGTTTGCCAAAACCAGTTTTGCAAGTCTCGAGTGATTTACAGATATCCATATAGTTTAAATGACAAAATGACATTGGTCTTGAATTGACGCAGGAGAAAGGGAATTTTGAAAATACAAAACTGAATCGAGATTTTACTAATTGAAGACTGTGAGCTTCCTCATACAGATGGCGTTCTGGGCTGAATTTCATGCTAACTCATTGTTTAATCGCATATCACCTAAACCAAGATATAAAAGTGCACGAAACACCTCATTCTGCGGACTTTTATAATCTGAGGTGTAAGTAGAACGATGTAGAAATTTCGGTAGATTATTGAGCGCGTTAAACAACAGGTATCCTCTGTCTCTAATCCTTTCTCAAATGGGAAAATACACTCTGGTGAAGCTTGCAATGTTCTTCCTTCTAGTGTTTCTAACAGGACGCAATATCGCCCAGTTAATTTCTATTTCTTGTATACATTCGGTCACATGCTACCGAACCCTTCATAACTTGAAGAATCTTGTGACGCCTCTAATCAAATAAACCGTTGTTGCGACTGTGATAGTATATTGGTGTGTGAACTTTCTAAGTCGAAAGTCATGCACTCATCGGTTTGTTGCTTGCATGGACTAAGCTTGCGACTGATTTTGGGGCATTTCCACGTTTGTTTGTGCGTGGCGACCCATTGCTGCCACATTCACGCCATCACTTCCCTTCGGTGTATTTGATTTCCACTTCTGATGCACTGTTGAATTCGGAACATCTCGTACGTAAAAGGCAATTCCATATGGAGGTTATAGAATGTAGTCCATAGGTTTCTGAGTTTGGAGCGGCTGCTTGCAGCAGATGCGCACTTAGCTTTACTTGGTTCTAGTCTGTTGAAAAGACATGTTCACGGGAATTGACTGTCATTCTCCATATGATCTAACTTTCAAGTTGGCACTGTTGATGGTTTCTTGGACGGCAAACATGTAGCTGCTTCAGTAAAAGCTCACTGTTTGGTCATAAAACAACGCGGAGACCTCAACAAAGCTCCCCGCTACCTCTTCTTCAGTTAACGGAGTCTCGAGGAATAAGTTGCAAACAGTTGGTTTCCCAGGACGAGGACTTGGCGATGGATCAGCAAGTCATAATGACGCTATTTGGTAGTGACAATAGCCAGGCTGTTAGCAGACTGGTATTCCAGTTTGGTGGTGCAAAATAAGCTTGCTGCTAGCATGCGGATTGTCGTTGGACAAAGGTACTTAATGCTGGTTACACTTCACCGTAAAAAAACGGCAAAAATGCTCCGTATTTTGTGTACATACGACGGCGCCATAGTCGATAGATTTTTCACCGGGAGTTCGTATTGAATCTGATTGTCCTGAGGTGACTCTTAATTTTTGGTAGTTCATTTTTTCATGTGAGCCGAGTAAACTCCCCTTACATTTGCTTTCAGTCATGCCATATTTTCCATCAGTTTTGTACAATGTTGTACAAAGAAATATGAAGTGACAAAAAACAGTCGAGGAAACGTATCTTCCCAAATGTTGAACCTATATTGATAACCGTGTTATCGCAAACAGGGCAACCCATTGGTTTACACCTAAATGCTCCTATGGATGGCGTGGTTGCTGGAAATGGAGTCTCGGCAAATCTCGCCATCGACGGAGTATTCACATTCTGTCACTTGATGTGGAGCAAACCAGCCATTTCGATATTTGATTGCAAATGTACTGACTACGAATCCTGATTTCCAATCATTACAACCTCCACGTAAGCCTTACATCAGGTATTTCACCAAATCACTATTCGGGACAAGAACTGGCCACCTCAGATGTGGAGATGGTGGCTACTTGGGCGAAATATGCTGTCGGCGAACCTTGGGTATTCGCTTGTTTCCAATCACATCAGTATTTTGTACGCCAGAATTTCATTTGCCTGGTTTATAACAAATGCCCAATTGCCTAAGATATGCTGGTTGCAAACAACCAGGACCATTCACAAGACTCCACGGGTCAAGTTGGGCAATCAGATTCACCCGATGTACACTCAACTAAAACACTGTTGGCTGACTACAATCCATACATTTACTTGGTATGCCTGGATTTGACACTTAAAAATAACATACAAGTATAACATTGCTCCCAGATTTCTCGTGACAATTTAAGCAGTTTGTTAACCTCACTTCATACCCGAGACTACCATATCACCAAGAAACAATCCAGAAAATGAATTTCAATGAACCGCTCAAAATGTTTGTTAGACATTTCTGTAGTGCTCGTGTGCTACGTTAGTAGTATCTCTCGTGTAGGTTATGCGTTAAACATACTTATATCAGCATGCGTGTATTGTACTAACGAATGGATAGGAATGTCCATTTATGTAAAACGTCATGGGCCAAATAAATCCTGTTTGGACCAGGTGTTGAACTCGCACCAGCTTCAAAGACAAACAGAGCAATTACCACCACATTCAGACAACCCCGTGAAAATACCAATTACATTTTCATGCAAATGTGACATCTTACATCCAAGTAGAATTCTTTGTAAGATTTAGAATTAAATATATCTAAATCTATAGAACAAGCTTGATTTATCAGTGAGATGGATGGAGAAATATCGATGGAACAGTGTGATTCGTGTTCGGCTACCAGCTAGTTGATAGATTCACAGGATGAGCAGTGTTGGAATATTTTATGCAAATTTCGTCCTGAAATTCATATCGATTTGTGCTGGGAAGCACAATGCGGCTGTTTGTCCTTATTGGGTGTCATGAACTGTGCACATCGCTTGGATCTCCCGGCAGATGAGAACCCACAGGCTCCCGGTCACTGAGTTGGGTCTAAACTACGATTGGCTGATTAGCAGTTGGAATAACTCGTACTTTGAAATTATCTGGCACCGCTTGTCCTTCACCCACGGGATTCAGGTCAGTTGGCACTTGTTGAATGGCTACTTCTCAGAATGAGGATCCACAATTCGTGTGAAATGTCGCGTTATCTAAGCTACTTAGAGTTTTGTCAGCAGTATGAAGAGAGCCGTAACGTTGAAGCAATATTCTGGATTCTTTTTGGACATTCGTGAGATGCGTGCTGCAGATGACTGTCAACAATGAGTAGAACGTTGTACAACGCTTTACGGCTTTTGGTATAGAATGATGTAAGGTATGATGGAAGGCTCACTGGAAATATTTTTATCTACTCAAACTACCATCAGTGTGTATGTAGTTTAAGAGAAGAATAACTTCAGAAAATGAGTGAGTATTCCATGTGGGAAATCACCACTCGAGGAGTCAGTCAGTACGTTACCACGTGATATGGTTCCGCGATTGAAGGATGGGTGGTGCTCTGCCCTGCCCTAGTGAGAGCTAATTATAGTGATTATTAGCCGCCCGTAACCATACGGTTATGTCCAACTACCGGCCAATGGGTCGCGGGGTCGAAACTCTGAGTTTCGTGAGATGCGCACTGCTGATGGTGAAAACATCGCGCAGTGTTTCTCGACTTTTATGCATAAAATGACTTCACTGGTATCAATGAACTCTCAACTGCTAGCATACAGGTTTCAAAGTATGGCATGAAGAAATGAACTGCGCGTTGTTCACCATGTGCGTTGAACTCTTTTACGCAGGAGACAACCATTGAGATTTTTCTANTCAGGCCATTGGGGGTTATTGAGCACTTTTAAATATATACTTTCTTAGCAAGTTGAGGTTGTTGGGGTGGACTCCTGTGCAAATCCCTATTTGTCTGTGGTCCTTTTCATGTCACTCTTCAGTGGTTTGGTTGCCAATTCCTTTCCCCGATCCGCACAAACCCCTGGTGAGTACAGCAAACGTGCAAACATTTCTCTTCGGGATATTCGTTTTCTAGCCCAGGAAAATCGTATTTTGTCAAGCTTGAGTAAAGATGCGACAAAACGGAAGAATAGTCAGCTAAGAATCGTCCACGCCATTAGTTCCTCATACTATGCAATCTCTGACAGGTCCGTTTGACAAACTTTTCATGATTGTTGGGGTCACGTGACCCAGTTTCAGCCATTCGTGCTGGTAAATTGATCAGACTCCTGATTATGGTCAGACCAGTGTAATAACCGGTTTCGGGCAAACTGCTTTTTACCTACGGAGATTCGGGAGTGGGATGTCCTCAGCCAGGGTGAGTATCTTTCTTTTCCTAGTCTTAACTTTCAGCCGGTCCACTCGGTATAAAACCCGGACAGACAGACTGAGTTCAGTGTTCGAGATTGGCGCTTTTATCCACCATGCCAATGGGTGCACTTCTATCCTCTTTGTTAGTTATCTCGTCGTTTGAGAGATATATCCAGCCGAAGACAAACGCCGGAATTGTTAACCACGTGCTTGTGGGAGGCAACTTGTGTTTGAGGCATTGAAGGACCATCGGCGATTGTGGTCCCTAGCTTGGTTGCGTCGAATGTGCTGTGGAGAATAGCAGGTGCGCGGCGTGTAACTATTTCACAAGGGGTAACTCATAAATGGACGATTAATAAACAGCCAAGGTTATGTTGTACCTTGGCCTCAGTTGTGTGTTATTCTTCAGGAATCAGTCAGAATGGTCGTCTTCATGTAGTAAATCCTCAGAAGAATTGTAACTATTCAGCAGAATAAATTTTTTAAGCTCGTTGGGCCGTTTGTGACCTGTGTTGCGCTGTGGTCTATATTCTGTTGATTTGACTGCCTACCCGGATACCATCTACCTTTGGTAGCTGCTCCACTGTTTTGATTGGCTCCTCCTCAATTTGGATTGCATTGTGGTCGGATCTTCTCGAGATTGCTTGGCTAGTTGCATCGTCTCATTTTCTCCTTCGTAACGGCAAAGGTCATTGCGTCCGGCAGTTATTTGTTCCTTTGATTTATTCTTTGGGTGCCTACTTCAGTCACGTTGGTATATGAGTTTGAACAGAGTATTTCTGTTTCTGCAATGGGTTCAATGGTTTACTCACCTGGTTTCTTCCGCAGTTTTGATCTCTGTAGCTCTGGCGCTTTCTTGTTCTTGGTGGTTGATAGTTGCCTCGGAGTGTACTTATCACACAAGATAGACGATTCAGCGGCAGATACCATACTTTTCTGTTGATCGGTTTCTCCTGGCTACGCACACAACTCCATGGTTTGGAACAATTCACTGACGAAAATTTGATTGTAAGTAGTGTGATCAAATCATAGGATGAGGCAGTGTACGATAAATCAATAACAAATGAGTTCCAATTGATTACCATTTTCTACGTGCTTATGCAAGAAAATTCGGGAGAATTCGAGGGATTAATTTGTTGTCTTTCTGCGCTAACACTTTTGTGGCGCCTAGATGACATGGTACTCGAAGGAACCAGGAGGTTTATGACACTGCCGGTTTAGCCGTTTCTAGACAGGATCAGTCGAGATACCGTGGTCGGTCATGAACCAGCGAACTTCGTGCCTTAACCACTGATACATCAAGTGTTTCGAGGATTCATTTGCACACAACCTTCTAGCTTTTGGTGAGTATAGTTTTAGGGTATGATTTGTTCCACAGGTTTATCAGTGGAACGTCAGTATATCCGCCAAAATATGCATGAATGCTGCACTTCCGGTGGAAGCGCTGCAGGCAAAGGAAAAATTCTACCAAGTATTTACAAGGCAATTAAACCCACGGATACAAACGAAATTCCATTATGCCACGAGGAGAATCTGAGAAATATGTTGATAGTCATTTCGTTCCCCCACAGACCCTCACCTACTTCGAGGAAATGTGAAATAACCTGGGCGATATTGCACTAATAAGGATGAACACTGGCTACTAACGAGTAGTTTGGTATGTTTGCCAGGTGAAGAGCTGGTGAGAAATTCTGGAGGTTGCCTGTTAAAACAACAAAAGGTACACGGTCAAAACGAATATCCTATGCAGTGCGCAACAGTAGCAGAGAATTGAAAATCAATTGCACTGCATTGTTTTATATGAAAATTATACTCTTGGACTAGCGGGTTTTGTAATTCATGGGAGAAGTCGCCACTTTTGTAAGGGTTCCGTCAAGATACAAAAAAACCGCCTTTTAAACCGCTTGGGGAAAATTTATACATCTTTGCTTGATTGAGTAAGGACCTGACTGCAGCTGATCGTGTTGAAAGGTGCAACGAGAAGGGGAAGGAGTGTCCAATCTTGTGTCTTTATTCGCAACCTGGAAAATATCGTTAAGCTTGAGTGGAGACCAAGACGAGGAAGAAACAGTGTAACGAGCATGCAACGTAAATCTGCTGTGTGGCAAGATGGACTTATGCGAGCGCTACTGAGAGGAGAGCCGGCTTAGGACTCTAGTTTCTATTTGATGACTTGCAGGACATGCGGTAGGATGATATGTAGGAGTTGAGTGCAGCAATGAGGGATAAACGTTTTCTGCTGGTACATTACAATCCATTGAAGAGGCGTGTGAAGAACACATAACTCGAGGATGCCATCCGCACTATATGTGCCCCAAACAGACGAGTTCACGGGGGTGTTCTTCGTAGAAAAGCTCATCGGCAGTCGGCATCATTCAGAGGCTTTTTCACTTCCCTAAGTTTCAGGATTTTTATTGGAGTTGGCCTAAGTTGAAATATACAGTCGAGAGTGCAAACTCTTCTAGAGTACTCGCTAAGGAATTATGAGAACGGCCACGCCATTGGAAGATTGTTTACTTGGGTACCGGGTTGATGGGGGCATTAAACGTGTTAAAGGTATGGTTGGGTTTATCTGGAAGGCAGGATTTGACGAGGTTTTCCATGGTTATCATAGCTGCTTGGAAAGATGGGACCGTCCAAAATGCTCGGAAACTGGTGGAGTCGATGGGTCCAAAGAAGATAGGCTTAATTCGCTCAAAAGAGGCAATGGATTCCAGCCAGTAAAATACTCCTGAGGTTCCACCTTAGAAAGTGCCTAAACCGTAGCCATCAGTTTGCAGACAGTGATGTAAATACTGTGATTTGAAGACACTCTGGCAAAAGTACTCCTTCTCCTGCCTCACCAGATTTGTAGTAACCGAGTCCAACAGTATTTCAAGTGAGGCAAGATCGCGCACGATCCTCCCGACGAGATCCTTGATCATCAACTCCGATGGTGCACTGGATAACAACACTACATCCCTATAGACGATCCACCTACAGATCCTTCCATGAGGCATTTTGATTAGCTGTCTGTTACGATTTCATAAGAAACCGGCTGTTACCGAAACTAACTCCGCTTAAGACAGCACTTTCGAGAGGCTTGGAACATTGACATTTCCATAAGAACAGGTCTCTCGTTGCTGTTGGCTAACCAAATAAAGTTGTGGAGTGGTTCCTTAATGTGTTGTTGGGTAGGGTGTTTCTTCATGGTCTTTTTGTTGCACAAATGGCCAACGACTCTGGCAATGACATGGAATTATCAGACGATCAGCTAAATAACTGTTCAGCTTCTGGAAGTTTCAAAACCACTAGGGAAAGTTTTAGTTGATTTTGAAGGAAATTCGATCCTCTTGAAGCCGAATTGCTCTGCTTCAACAGATTCAGCAGCCAGCCGAAACTGTAAAGGCTTTCGTTTGAGATGGATATATATGGTTAGTGAAAGCCAGTAACTGACTCGTTTGATTTTCTAAGAGTAATTAACCCCGGGAAATAGGGCCTTGTACTGCTCTGACGTGTGATCGCAATCTGGTAGGCAGTGCAACGCATCAGAGGTCGCATGCGATGATCTTTCCGACGCGACCTCATGGGAGCTGGAAGTCATTTACGGACTGCGCCGTTGAAATCAATTATGATGACCGGGATATGCAATAAATATCAAGTCTTTCAAAATATCCTTGATGAGAATCGAGTTTACTTTGATGTTCTCTCGTTCACCAGTGAATTCAAAACTGTCCTGTAATGTTAGGTCGAGTGACATATGTTCATTTCTATCCACTACACAGACGCACCAACTGTCACTCTCTCCAGTTCTCATATCATGCCATGACCACAAGTGTGTCGAACCTCTGTATAACAAGACTACTTTGTCCCTCCTCAGCATTTTCAAATATTCCGTTCCCGTTTTCACTGTCCCAAACGGAAAAGCCACGGTGGCCAAAAGCTAGCCCATGCAATATCTGACAAGACAAGCTCATTCCATCTCGGATATGGCATAGTACTGTAAAAAGCATATAAAGAAACACATCAGCTGCCCCACCACACAACCAAGCAGATCACAGTTCCAATTCAGATATATTTTTTAACGTGGAAATTTATTTCGACTCAGGAAAGCAACAAAATGTCCCCCAGATTATCACAGTTATTAGTGAAATTACTCCACCAGCTGTGATTGTTTGGCCGCCTGTGATTTCCGACCATAACGTGAATGGGTTGCGCACAGCTTCTCCGATAAAATTCGATAACTGGAATTGACTGTGAATATAAGTTCGTGAACACATATCACCCGATGCAATTGATATGCCTGATGCGGGCGTTTTGCCAGATGTTTTTGTTCTATCTTTGGGAGTTGTTTACTGGAAAAATGTCTGCTTGTCCAGTGACCCAGCACAACTCTGTGTGGCATGTATACTGATATTAGTACGTACACGTGAAATGCAAGTTTTAACTGGGATATCCGTTTCGACTTGGTAGCTGTTGCAGTAAAGCTGGGTGTTTTGTGTGGTTGAGATAAACCATAATGGAGAATGTCTATCCAAATCGAAATCCTGGTTGATGTGATTGAAAGAACAAAGTGTGGTTGCTGTCATTCTCGTGGTGTCTAGAAACATCCTCATGGATATCTGCACGCTGAAAGGCGGCTTCAGTCTACCCGTAGTCCCTAATCTGGTCTAGTGAGTGAGTTCCATAATTACTGTACAAGATTCATTGGAGAAAGTTTCAAACCACTTATTCAGTAGTGTTCGTAAGACAGCAACTCCAGACCGAATCATCTCAGCGTTCCATTCCTACGGGTATTCTTTACAGGCTACTGATTTTCATTGCCGTCGACGTGGCTTGCCAGTCAGACCCAGGTATTCAGACAATTATTCTGAACGATCAAAAACCAAATTAACCGTTTATTCAAATGATTTCCGCAGAATCCCTTCAGCTTCTCGAGAAAATTTGACCTTGTCCGATTCCAGAAACACGCTGCTGGAATTATAACATAACAGCCCACATCAATGGGATTTAGAAGCGTACGCTTGGCCCAAATTTGATAGAAAAAATACCAAGTTACAAAAGGCAGTTGCAACAGATTATGATATGAGTGCACGTAAGCTTCTGGTATCGTCGGATTTGATTTTAACTCATCACATGTATCGTTTTGCTAACATTTCAAAATTTCACTTTAAATTCTGGGTGGATATGATGAGACCGATTCAATCGCCAGCGGTCAGGCTGGGAGTCCGTTATATATACTGAATTTTCTTCTGTCATTGAACTGAAACTTGAAGCACTGACGTTAACAAACCTAGACGCGCAGTTCATTGTAAGCGCTGGCCACATTAATAACCATTCATTATTTGTGTCATACAAACAATGCTCATAATAGAAGAGGATGGATTTTTGATTGGCTGAATAGGATCACGTGATGCGCTGCTGACCACGTCGTTCGATGTGGGTCATCTATTGGCCCATGAAGAGAAGACGACGGTTGGTCGGTACAAAGTAGTGCCGTCGAAATGACCGCTTAAGATTTAAAATAATTTCGTCGTTTCTTTTTGAAAGAGTTATTAAGAATGGGGAATAGCAATGAGACTGGTGCATCCATGAAAATAGTGCGATCACCAGTGAATGCGAACTCCAGTACGACCAACGTGAAACGTTTCCCATGGATGGAAAGCTGCGTCAACTGAGTGTTAAAACGCACGTAACGCATACATTCGTTTTATAACCTTGTGCAAATTGTTCCTTTTTAATTCAATCCCATCCTCAACAGGGTAAAGTGAATGAACTAATGAGACGTTTTGTTGTCGTTTACTGAGAGAGGTACAGATCAACTAATGGGGTTTGCTCATTTTGGAGCACGAGATCCATCACAATAACAAGAACCGGAGTCCTGAACTATTTACATATACGAATTTGATCAAAAGTATACTTGCTACCGGTAATAATATTGAAAGCTTTGTCTGTTACTGACACCCACATGAGTAGTTTCATAATGTTCTCTGCGTGTTTCTTTTTCAATCAAACCAGTCAAATCTTTCATTGGTCATTCCCACCCAAACTTTCGTGCTACCGCGGATGAACATAAGAGCTATTTAATGGAGAGCGAATGAGGTAGGTTGTCTTATGTTTGTTCTTCGCCATCCATTGACAACACTCGCGTTGTTGAAATACTGGAGTCTGGGACGTTGATGGAGAGAAAGAGATGTTGACTGACGGGTAACTGTGCTGCGAAAACGGCGGAGACAACAACATTCCTGGCTTATAATTTCCAGTCATGATTCCGTTTACTTCGGACAAACTCTTGTGTTTCAGGCCTCAAAATGAGTATTTCGCAGTTAACCTGTTGGGCTCTGCGGTGCAAAACATTTTCGATAACCAGTTAGATACTATAATTGTACGGCCATAAGAAACAGATTTTTGATTACCTACAATTCTCTGCTCTCTTCTTGTGCCTGTTCCGTACCTCCGTTTGCTGCTTGGTCGGATTTGACTTGAAATTCGGCCCATTCCTGTTCACTGTTGTGCTATTATTGGCTATTTTTTGTCACGCACGGTTGCCTTTACCCGTCCTGTATTTACTCCGAATACTGTGATTTTTATGCATGTGTCCTTGTTGTTGTATCATGCATTAAGAACTCTAACGATTTTCAAGGGCGGGCGTCCAGGTTTGTGCACCAATTCATGGCCAACTAACAACTTTCAAAACTAAACCAGCTATGACCCGGGAAATCATGTATTGTCTTGGATGTTTTTCAAGACGGAAGCAGCCCGCAGATTAGTTAACATGATGATTAAGTGTTCTGGTTGCAGTGACCAGGGCATTCGTCGGCTATTCTGAGTAGCTACCGGTCAGGTAGCACCTGAGCCTATCATCGGAGTTCGCATGAGCGACAGTCGGTGCAATCCTGTCTCATTTAACCACTGTCCTAGTTGACCGTACGACAGATGGAAGCGGTCTGTAGACCCAATCTCAAGAAAATCCAATACAGATCGTTTGAAAAGCCACCGACCATGTGCCAAATTCAGGTGAGACCACCAAGCAAATTTCGAAGTCCATGTTGTAGAAGTTCAATCTACCTGGGCGGTCAGTACTCAGTAAATGGGTGAAACGGTGATGTCTTTTTAAATTTGTGCATGTCTGTCACTGGTTAACCGAGATTTAGAATCAGCAAAATCTGTTAAATATGAAAATGACTTACAAAGGCTCAGACGAGTCAACCTGCGACCTCCAGTTTTGTTGACATTCAAGTGGGGATGGATGTTCTAAGGATGAATTCGGACACAATACGCCGTTGGTATGCACCAAATGACGTACGCCAAAGTGTTGACTATTGTCGACTGGTACAGCGCAGTATTTAGACCAGTCCATTGATCCTCCATAGCAAACGGACTGACCAGGCAAGCTGTCCAACGCATTTTGCGCGGCATCCACTAGAACCTTGATGGTTGACAAACTTGTGAATACTTTTTTGCAAGAAAGCGTCCTTTTAAAGGGACCGTCAGATACCCCAAGGTTTTGAGGCGGTATCGTTGCATTGGAAACCAAAAAATCTCAATCCGTTTAAACGATTTTTCTTGGACTTCGTGATGTGAAACCTTATTTGTAACTACCTGTGGAAAAATCTGTCGATGGGCATTATATTAAATTGTTGTCCACCATCAGTCAGCCATATTTGCGCTCATTGTCTTTTGGCTTACAACAGACTGCTTCCGAAAGACCGTTTCTCAAAATATCTGTTTTGCTTCACATACCATGTCTTGCAGCCTCCAATATGTTGGTTTAGCGTCAGCCTTCAGGTCGCCCCAGACACATGTGAAAGGTTGTGAGTGGACGGGATGGTCTGTTGGTCCTCTCGAGTGCACCAGTTTTGCTTCCGTCTAATTTCACGTACTCCGCAGTCCCCCTCTCCTCTATTGACTTGTACAAGAAGACAATGGCGGTGAGACGTAAGCCACCACTTTCTTCACGATTAACGGTTAGAAACTCCAAAAGTCTCAGGACAGTACGTTCATTCAGGTGTTGGCACATTACCCCACATCCATACAGAAAATCTAGCACGTTTAACTTGTGAACTCAGGGCTAGAAAGCTTCCATTCCTGAGTGCTGATGTGTACAGATTTATCAGGATTTGGGTTTCAATGAGGGGTCTTCCAGTAGATCATGAATGTTGAAAACCGTTGATCTACTCTTTTTATTTAGCGGACGAATGCGATTTCCAGTTTTTGAGGAAGTCTTCTTAGCAGGACATGATAATCCTGTGTGTTGAAACAAACATGCTTAAGGCGTAAACAAACGAACTACACTGACGAACTGATCAAAATCGCCCGTCACGAAGGGACTTGACCTTACCGTGGTGTGACGGTTTGCGCACCTCAGCGACCCATTGAGCTATACTGGGGGGTGTCCTCACGACACTCACAGAGTCTCTCATACTAGTTTGGTCAATGGTTAGAGTTCTGACGAATACAGCCTCCTGGTCCTCCAGGTTGGGGTTGGAACATGTGGCGACTTGTTCCGTAGAAATGGTAATGCATTTGCATTTCCCGCCAAACACCGCTGCCTTGAAGTTAGGCTTTTGAGCCAAAGGCTTTGGTTGAGGACCCTAATAGTCCTCCTGTCTAAGTGTGGGCGCCCTGACAGTATCCCAGCCCACGTACAACCATGATACCTACGGCAGCGAAGCATCGGTGTTGAACACTGATGCCATGCTGCCGATGATGATGATGATGATGACCAAAATCGGCACTGGCCACATCCCATTGGAAATCAAAACGCTTAACGATCATGGGAAATTTGGCCATGGGGAAGAAGTCCTCCTAACAACAGATAACCCGTCTTGCCCACAATCGCAATCGCAAACACTTTGGATGTGTAATGTGACAAAATTTATGATATGACGTTTAAATGAGAACTTTGGGTGCAAATATCACGAGCCAGAACAAATGGCTCGTGAATGACGAGCGAGCTACCGACGAAGCTCGCTTAATGACACATTTAAGCACTTGGAGTTCACACGTAATTTACAAATTCTCTGTCTAATGGCTTGAAAGTTGGTTTCTGTCATTGTCACTAGCGAGCCCTTGTGTGACTCGTGCAAACAAGTATCGACATCTAACGGAAGGCCATTTTTCACTACAGTGATTGAGGATCTGTGAGATCAAACTGCTTGGAATAAGAGGCTGAAACTAATGTTCTCGCTTGCGGGCCTGAACGCGTATCCTACATTGAAGTGTTTTTACCAAAAAACGTTAATATAGGCCTAACGAAGCCTTGTTGTCAGACAGTCAAATATACGAAATGTTTCCTGAAATCCAACAAACCTTTTAAGCAAGGATAAATTTTGCATTGATGGTGAGGTGAATAGATTTGACAATTTTTGATTTTGATAATTTCCCTCCAACTAACGGTTGGATCAGAAGGTCTTTTTAACTGGGAAAGTTGGCTAATATTCATTGGAAGTTTGATCCTGTCGGTAAAGACAATCTATGCTGAAAAGCCGCGAAGCAGTATAAAACAGCTGTTTCGTCCTTATTGAGAATGATCTGCAGTTCGGCTCTCACCAAACCCAGAGAGTTTCGAATCCGCGACCTTCCGGCTGGTGACTGAACACTTAACCGTCTGGCCAAGAATAACTGATCAGCGGTGTGATTAGCTCTCAGTCACAGAAAACACATCCCATGGTCATGTATTGACTGGCTCCTCGAGTGACGACTTCTAAGAAGGCGAGATTATTCCCGACGAGAATGAAACAAATATATCGTGTTTCTCGGTTTCTCATGATAGATTAGCTTTACTTGCGAGCTGAAATCTATATTGGAAAATATTGCATCGCTTTGGAATGAAACATCTGGACATTCTGAAGACGATCTGTTGGGTGAACAATACAACTACTGGATTTTTTCAACCCAGAGAACAACTGAATTATCTGTTTATGTGGACCTGAATTGCTATACATGGCGGAAAACTCAGAAACCCAAAAATGTGACTGAACAGAAATGGATCACATATCTCCCTATTATCATGAACGGTTTCAGTTCAGAGCCACCTGTCTTTTGGCAGCTGTTTGTTGACCAGTCAGTGTTTTGCAATTGACAGTGTGGAACACAACTAACCTGGCCCCAAGGCTTCATCTGAAACGAAAGAGTGTTTACTTTCCAAGCATTCCTAATCTTCGTGTTTTCTTCACGGTAGTGTTTATAAGCTCATTTAACACCCGAAGGTTGGCGACTCCAACAACGGGTGTATTACATTCATTGTGAACTTTATCCATAAATGGTATGGTTATTATTGTTATTTTAGTGGACAGTGAAACAGGAAAATATAATTGAATTTAACCAATCTTCGTCGCCGTGTCTAGCTAAGAGTATAAATTTACACGTACTAGCAATAACATGGAAGTCAGTAAACTTTGGAACATGAAGTTTCTACTGTTGTGTCTGGTGTGCATCAGGACAATGGTCGCCGTCGATTACAAGGACTGCGGTAGGCCACCCAACATTAACATTATTTTGCATTCCTAAGCAGAACAGTGGAAAATTTGTTCAGCCGACACACGTTTAGTTTAACAAGGGGCACATGCGTGGTCGTTTTGTCACTTCGTACTATATTTTCACGTGTGTTCAAATGTTGAGACAAAAGTCCAACAACCGAAACATTGTGCAATCTGTTGGATCAGCGAGATTATTCAAACCGATCTCAGCTGCGTTTTCCAAGCGAAAGATTACTAATCACAAACAATATTGTCACGGCAGTCCGGGGTCACTCGGATGAAACAGTCACGTGAGAATATTGATATTTTTCAATGCGGTGGGACCAGCTGATGGAATGAAGGACGCGTGGACACTGAAAGAACAAGCACAATTATTCGCTGTGAATATTATTCAAGTTTATTCGGTCTGACGCAAAGATTGTGTGGTTAAGTTTAGAACAAACTGGGTCAATGGCTCTCGCCGTAGCTGAAAACACAAGTTTTGTGTGACCATGAATTGTTCGCTTTGTGGTGTGTAAAATTGCCAACGAATGAAAGTAAAAGTTTTCAAGAAATACACTCATTTGCAAATCAATTTGGTTTTGCGGTCGGCTTCCGTTCGACCATGCTTGAAGATTGGTGCCTCCCGTGAGGTTATATTATGAATCCGCACACGCGGACCAAACTGGCTAGACTACGTGGGAAGGGTCAGTTGGTGTACTGTTTGGCAGATGAAATGTGATTATTGCTCGAAACGACTGTTTCGGCTGGAGTATTGCAATTAGTTATCACACCTCGTTTTCACCCTATAAGATAAATTCTATTCACCCTCCAGGTTCTGTGGAAGCGAGTGCAGTAAAATCACTAAAGGTCCAAGGATGTGATCGATTTCCATGTGCCATGAAAATGGACAGTTTTATCAAAGCCACCATGGAGTTTGAATCACGTAAGTTTTTCCGACTCCAAACAATTCGTTTACCTAGTACTGAGTTAACATCCTCCCTCCCAGAAATACTCCTGTTCCATTTTCTTGGAAGCAAAAACACAATTTTGGACCTTGAATATTAAAATCATTCGATGTTCATTCTAGTAAGGTGGCAGAACGATAAAAATTGCTTTTTATTGATATTCTCTGAGTAAACCAACTATTCAATTTCACTTAAGCACTTGTTAGGATAATGAGCGTCCTCAGAAAATCAGTAATTAATTTGTTGAAAGAAATATCTGCAGTGAAATTATCCTATAGAGGAGAGATCTGTCAAAAATGACAGTCTTAAGCTAGCTCCATTCAAAGTTGCAAACAAGTCGTGAGAAAATCTGAGATCAGGAAACAGGGAGACAAAGTGCGGGTAAGACAACGAATGTGAAACCTTATGTGTGCCTAAGTATTTTTCGTAACCAAAGTGTCATTTTATGAAAACTGGACAACTCTGAAACGAGCAGAGACATAGATATATGTGAAAAAGCTGTAATTCTAATACTTCGCTTGGAGTACTCAGTGCAGACGTACGCCCAAGCTCTAGGTGGCCATGATCAACCATAAGAGCGCACATGACTCAAATTTCAACCGCAAATTGAGTATTTTTGATCTTTTGCATCGTGTAGATAGGCCGAGTTCATTTGCGTGATCTCTCAAAGTTCTGTCACAATCATACAACCATCAGAAATGTCTGGATTGAGAGCGTTGCATTCCATTTTATGATTGAGGAGTATTTTACACAAGCATGGTGATCCATTGTCAGTTTTTTTTTAGCTTCTTGTTTTTACCGAGGTTTGCTTTATCCTATCACTTAAAAACGCTCCCCACATGTGATTTAGTAACATTGCAATCATCGGCAATAGTCTGTGCTGCTTTTCCAGACCTTGTTGTTTATTGCATGCCCTAAGGAGGCCACAGAACTAATCGTCCTTAGTGAGCTTGGGGCCCAAATGAGGAACAGTGGTGCAGATGGATTTTTTCTAAGGTCCAAAAGTGTTTAGTCATCTCATAAGTAGATGATTCATACTAGAATGACTACTCGAACGACATGTGTTATGCGTGTGGCAGCTTCATTCCTATGTCGCGCAGTTCCTATATTGGCTCTTGGTGACAGACTGTGAAAACCACCACTTACCAAGCCCTGACTTCAGACTAATCAGCAAGGCAGGATATTTTCATGGCTAGCCTCGGCCTGTAGGAACCGATATGACGGTTCGTTAATCTGTCAGCCTGGCCTGAAATACACGGCAGGAACTTTGAATGAAGGAAAGCTAAACCAAGCAATCGATCGGATATTCCAGTAAAACCTATTCGAATTCATTCCGGATTCAAGGACAATTTGGCACTGGAATGCGACTCCGTTGGGCGCATTCAAGCTGATCATCAGTGATAACAATTTATGCACAGTTGGAGTGCAGTACTCTTGATACTTCGTAAATGCTGGTAGCAATGGCTTGGAAAGTGACGGCCTAGTACCAGAATGACGAACAAGGGAGACATCTAGAGACAGGTGGGGAAGACCGAACAAGTGAAAAGCACGCATATATATGCACAAGGCCCGTAACACACAGTAAGCCAGCGACCGGGTGACAGGTGCGATGTAAATGTTAAACGGCGGTCAAATAATCCACCTTTGAAATAGCCAGCATTGTGGATTCATAATTCACCCTTTGTTTGAATGATTGTAGCTTAGCAAATTCAGCGGATAAAAGGGGATATGTGGTTGGCCGAACGTTGGCACTGAACTGCTGAGCTCTTAACTACTTCACCAAATGGAAATGTTCATCACGTTTTGACCCGATTCAGTGCATCTTCTCTATCGGATCAGTCCATCAGTTCGAATGAGCCGCAAAAGATATAAACTTCTAGAGCGAATCGTCGGTGGTGTTTAACGGCTACATGTCATGCCCACTGGACATTCATAGTGATTTTTTGTGAAGTTTTAGTACCGTTAGAGGACTTGAGGACTACATAAAAGTTGATTTTACCCATAACTCTACTCTGATGACCTGTCTCAATGTTCTCCACCAGATACGGCGGCCCATTTCAAAGTGCCGGTTTAATTAAGCAGCTGGAAGGCAGGTCTCATCAGGGAGATTACTGTGACAACAAATTCGTCAGAACCAAAGAACCTTTCTACAAAATTGGCCAGGTACATAGAGATCAGCGGAGCCTACCAGATAGGGCTTGCAAAATTTTCGTTGTGGAAGATTATGGACAATGTTGTGTCATCATCATCATCATTGTCAGCTGTAAGATCCGCGTACTTGAAGTACGGTGGTTGTAGCTGCCACAGTTTCGTTCACCCATGATTTGGGGAGGTGGGATAGATAGCTGCGCATTGGAGGTGGGAGCTGATAAATTGGTGTGTTAATACAGCACTGTCAGTGGACTGTTAAGTTGGGGAATTGGCAATAGAGCTATGCATTGAAGGCAATAGTTTGGATGCACGAGCGCCATTGAGGGCACGACCGGGCCATGTCTGACAACGTCTCTAACGATTGATATGGCCGTCTCGGGGTCCACATCCAAAAAGACGGCAATGACCAGCGCAGCTGAGTTTGCTGGTAATAGCTTTTATACTTCGCTCACAAGTCATTGTTTGACCGCCTCTGGCTCGTTTCCACCCTTCACGTGGTTGTACGAAAAGAACCCTTCTAGGAAGTCGGTCGACTGGCATACATGGCACGTGGCCAAGCCAGCTCAACCTATGCAGTGTGATCAGGTCATCTATCGTGGGTGAGTTATTTCTTCCGAATACCATTCGACGTACTTCAGCATTGCT
>SJOL01006466.1:156220-169057 GCA_004794785.1 Opisthorchis felineus
ATATATATATATATATATATACGGTGGATTCAAACTGTTAAATGACTGCGACCCAGCTCCATGTAATTCGAAGGAAGTTCCGGAAGATAGGAAAGGGGAAGAAGTTGGATGTTTTTGACTGCTCGCAGTAACAGTAGCGAATACAATGACTGCTATTTTGAAAACCAGTTACCTCTACATCTGTTGACCGCACCCCAACTTTGCAAATTTATTGAAAATCCACAAGCATTCTTAATCAGATTAGAAAACTTTCGGCTATTCGATATGTTGCATGGTGAGGGAGCGGTTTGTCAGTAGATAGGATTAATTCAAGAACGCAAATATATTAGTCTACAAAGATAAGTGAACTCGGTGTTGCTGGATTTGGTGCATCAGATGGACGGAGCGTTGAATATTGTCGTCAGAACGCACTTGGTCGAAAAATGTCACGGAAGTGCGTCTCGGTGAATGAGGGTCCAAGAAAACGAGAATACTACTCGTCCCATTGCCCCAATTTCAGTCAGGCTTGACAAAAATTTGGGTTTAATTACTCAGTATTCGTTCCTCAGTTTTATCTGCATTCTGTTTATAACGCCATAGTGATGAAGCCCCATTTTCGACCACCTAACTGGAAACCAGTCGTAGGATTATAATTATGTGCGGTTGATGAGGATCTTGTTAGTAGATGACCCCGCGATCGCGTTTCACTTGTCTTGATTCACTTGAGTGAATAAGCTTCACTCGAAATCCCGACTGGTCGATGTTCTGCGTATTTGACCAAGTTAAGCATGATGTTGGAGACATACCTAAGAAATATACCCAACCTGTTTTCTGTCATCCAATCAAAATTTACCAAACTAACTACGATATGATAAGTTGCGTGGATGCTGAAGTTTCAATTCATAGAAATCTGTTTTCTTTCTCAGTTTTCCAGTGTTGCTTGGAAGCTTTTGGACGGGATGAGTGTCATCTTGTGCGTCCGTTGGGATATTAAATTAGTCTGAACATAAAACTGTATTTAAGTGTTCCAAAAACGAAACTTTAGCATACGACACGTTTTTTGTTTTTGGGGGGGATGGAGGATGCTAGAAATTAGAAGGCTGATTAACGGAAGTCATATTTGGAGCCATAAATTTTCATCGCACGCTCGTCTGGACATGTAACTTGTGGGCCAACACTTGAACAGTGGGCTGAGTTTAGAAGAGCTGAATACTTGAGTCAGCTTAAAATTGCATAAAATTGCAGTTGAATTCAAAAACCGAAGTAACATTTGAAGTTTTCCGGACCGATGAGACTGAGTTTAGAACGATGCGTTTGAGCGGTAGAGCAACCAGCGTCAAAGCGGCTGAGTGATTCTTTGAATCGCGACTATACTGCAAAGCTGGTCAACTGGAGCACGGTGCTCGAAGCTGGTGCTCTAAGCTCATATACGTGTTGCAATAGGCAAAGTGGAAAGTCAACTCAAGCTTCCATACTCAGTATCGCCACCTCAAGCTTCTGGTAAGAAGCCAATCGATAAAGATGCCTTGATGCGATCCCATTACTTACTCTGAAAGTAGTACACTTCAGATCAACCCTGATAAAATCCTGGTATCAACATTTTATTTGTAAAGTTTAATGTTGGCAAACTATTTCAGAGAAGCATTTGGATGGCTGAAAGGCGTCCCAAGAAAATGGCAAAATTCCCATTCCTAAGCCTGGCAAGAGACAACGAGTACTGAACGCAAACGATTACATCAGAAAGTTCATTCAGGATAAGCACAATGGAGGCAGAATAAACGGAACGCCATAAACTAAAAGATCACTCATCAGGACGTCATGTCCCTCAAGACAGGAAGTAATTGTTAGCGGGGTTGCATAAGAGCGTTTCTTTGCGGCAAATTTTAGGATCTAACAAAATTACGCGTGAGTAATCAACCGATGAGACTATACAAGTCCGAATCTGCGTACCATTTAAGTGTCAAATGGTGTCAAATGAGGAAATGAGCCAGTTAAACACGTTACTCAGCCACCCTAACAGTTTCAAGTCTGTTGATGCAAATCGGGTGCCGAGCGCAGTCGGATAGGAATTGTTTTCACTTGATGTCACCTCCTCTAGTCAACATTGTGCCTCCTCGGGAAACAATAGGCTACCTGCTTAACTGTATTGACACTAATGGAGTAGATATTTGCTTACCAAAAATGCAATCTTAAAAAAATCTTCGATGCTGTGTAAGCGTGATATGCAGTTTCGATTAAGCAATCAAATCAATGAAGTGATGAACAACGTTGCCTGGGGGTTCCACTTTGATTGTCACTGGCTGGTGTCTTCAAGAAGAAGCTTGAAATACACAAAATTGGAAATTTGTCATTTCTAGGCTCTACGTCGATGTAATAATCGCCTTCCTCCCAAATGAACTCAGCCCCAAGCAGATTCTGACAGAATTCTGTCAGGCCCGTCCAGACATCAGTTACACTCTAGAGTCAGAAAGCCAGAATCTTGGTAAGTTTCCAACTACTGAACTGGCGAGGGGAAGCGGTGATGCGGTTCAGAGAACAGTGTATGGAAAAGAGGTCTGGAATGAAAAATAAACCCATTTGGACAGTTTTGTTTGTTTCAAACCAAACAACGTTTGACCGGTACAGCAACGAGAGAATCCGCACAGACGAGACGCTGAAAGCTGGATTAGAACGGCTAGTGGATTCCATCACCTTGAAAAGAATAGTCAGTCCGTTTTGTGCTAAAGGAATTACACACGCCAAGACTGATACCAGTGTAACGGTGGACACTACTGATGAGGCATGCGAGCAGTATGTGTTTTCTCGTAACTCCGCCTTGGTCTAATGGAAGGTGGGATTTTTTTACGGAATTTGTGGAACTACTTTGCAGTTTTCGTTTGCAATTGCGTGATAGTCAATGAATATCCAGGAGAGTTCAAGGAGACGCGTTCAAGAAGAAGACGGATGTTCAGTTTTTAAAAAAACAACGTGTATATGAGGGCTTGATTTTCCTGTCCAATAGTCTGTAACCGTTTAGCTGGTGTTCTCTAATAAACGGCTCCGTGGCGAAGGGCTGTCATCCTTACACCTGTATCACTTACGAGGGCACTGGTCTATGATTGTCTGTCCTTCAAAGATGACCCATTATCCAAAATCACATTACGGGACGATGGAATAGGTAACCGAACGCCTAAGAAGTTTCCCCCGAATGCAATACAAACAAAGTTGAGGATTTGTGAAACACTGTGAGCGTTGTGTGACACATTTATTCGTGGTGGAAAACAGAACGTTAATATATAGAGGTTTATTAATCGACGTCCAAGCCACCGCTTTGAAGAATAATCGTCGTTGTGAATATGGAGGAGAAAGAAACAAAACCGATAAGCACAATTATAAGGACTTCATCCGCTTACCAGATGGGTGCTCTACGGTTACGCAGTCGTGCGGCAAATTAGCACTGAAGTTCACGTGCCTGACGATTTCGAGCGTCTTCGGCTTCTCAGTCGCTACAGCACGCATCCGGCTGTAACCTACCTGCCATGCCACATGAAATAACCACGAGGGCTGAAAACCAGCAGGTTGCCCAAACCGAGACAGGAGTAGACGAGATATCTGGTTTGTGTCCGAACTACGAACCTTCCAGTCAATAAGACTGGGCCTAAAGCACTGAGTTATCTGGAAGTCAAAGTGCAATGTGAACAGAGGCCTACACAATAAATGCTAACACAGCTGTATCAATATTTCAATCTCCTCTACCCCTCAGCTTACTTGATACGCCTTGGAAAGTGGTGTACATGAGCTCAGGTGGTTAACCTCTACACATATATGTTTACTGTCGAGCACCTAAGGGTGCGTACCATGACATTACAAAGACCCAATAAGTGATATAGAAAATAAAGGGGTGTTCGGGACTGACCTTCGAATTTCAAATTGGGATTGCGAATTTCTAATCGGTCCTGAGTGATTCCCATCATCAATATACGTTTTCTTTGAGTAAAGCTGGGCCACCTGAAGAATGGCACGTTATTTCTGACCAGTGATTGTTCAACTAAACTAAGTTTTGATGCCAAACTAACGCAGTAAAGTTAAACGAAAAACATACAGGGTAACTGATAATCTCATCTTGGTTGCGGTTCGCCCATTCGAAATATCACTCATTTGCCATCCAAACTGGTTCTGCCGTATGAGTGAAACAATCTTTGGAAAAAGCCTTCAGTTCACCGTTTTCTCATAAAGGTGTACAGACAAACGGCGTCACACGGGTTTATTGAGGTCAGTGTTCAATGTATCAAAGTGTGGTCGTCTATGAGTAAGTTTTATCGAAGGTTGCTGCCAGTTGACCTTTATTTTCCCCTTGTACGCTAGGTGTAGTCCGAAGCAAGAAACTCGTTCAAAGTTGGGAACGAACATGAGCACACTACTCCGTAGTTAGCTTAGTTATTTAATAGATGGAAATGTATACCTGGAGTTACACTCCACCGGTTTGGAAATCGTGCACTGAGATTCCGAACAATCAGGCCCTCATTGACAAGCACCACTCTCGCCGAGAATCTATCATGGTGTCTACTATACACGACTAGTTCAGGTCACCAACAGAGTGACACAAGGCTGCCACCGAAGACTGTGCTGTGATTGGGTGTTCAGGACCGGATGTATAGGTTTGGAGGTGACCTGGACCCGGGTCAACCCAACACGCGAACAAAGCGTTTATGATAACAAAGAGTCAGGTCGCGACGTCAGATGGCCATTGTCTTAGTCACTGCGATTTTACTCTGCTGTACCAATCAAAAGTGATTAGCACGGGCTTAGTAAACAATACGGCTTTCTCGCGAAATACACTCATGTGAACACCAATTTAGTTCTCACCGGAGACTCAACGGAATGTGCTGCACAAAGACCACCTCATGTTTCGATCTGTACAATATTTGAGATATCACAGTATATATTTCCGAAGGAACACCAGTTGTGAGTAGCATTCTCTCAAGAAGACACGGCTTCCTCTTCAATGTTTATCGTGCTCATTAAGTTGTGTTGAATAGTGCAACTTCATGATTGAAACGATGTTGCAGAAAACGCTCATCAACTCATCTTCGTTCTTCGAAACCACTTTATGAAGTCCAGAGAGTCATCTAAATGGTTTACTTTTAACAAGGCAAGAAATATTAGTGATTTTGGGCCGTGTTTTGAGTCATTTATTAGACTTTCATGACAAGTTGAACGGATCTCCTTCTGTTTCGATGTGTTCCACTCGATTCCAAACTGCAAACAATACACGTGGCTGTTTTTTCTTTCACATGAGGAAAACCTAGTCTTTTGCTTCATCAGTTTCTAGTGACTTGACGGTTTGTCAAACGATGATAAAAAGATCCGGTGATCCTATCACAAATGGCACTTTATTTCAGTGTTCATTTCTCGCAAATCCCCACCTGATCGTGATGGAAACGTGGGAGTAGCAGGTAGCAGTGCGATTTGTCCCAAGCCCAGTGAGCAAGCAGGTGTTATACGAAAGCTGACCAACGGCTGCATACTCTTTTTCGGAAAACTTTGGTAACAATCGGTAGATATATTGTTACCAAAGTTTTCCGAAAACGATGATTACTCAATCGGTTTCAAGCGTTTTTCACCTGGTTGAACACACCTACGGGCTGTATACTCTGTTATGACTCACGCGATCTATATCATCCATAAGCCCGTCCACGGTGTGAACCTACTCACAAGTTCACTGACACGTGTACCAAGATGAAAACTGGCAACAGTATCAACTGAGCGAATAGTGACGCTGCTCGTTGTAATAGGGCTATGTGTTGCGAAATTTCCCACTGTAGTAGTCCGAAAGGAGTGGCTCTCCAATGTGACCAGATTTCTGCTGGATTCTCATACTTCTGAGAAAATCTTCTGCATAGGAGGATAAGTTGATGTTAGGGTTGCGTTACGGCGTAAAAACGACGCCACACGATACTAGTTTACAGCTTATAAGACCCACGTCGTGAAGAAGCAACTGGCCGTGAATGTTCTCCATCATTTCCGAGACATTTGAACTTGCGCATGGTTTGGCGAAACTGTAAACGAGTTTTCCACAGTTTCATGATTAAACACTGTTCTTGTGGCACTATCCGAACGAATTCCACATAGCTACATACAACCCAGCTCTACCTAATCGGATAGTGCAACATGTTTTTTCAGTCCGACCGTACACGGTGTGGACAGAAAGATTGAAGCGACCGGTCGTCAGACAAGGAGGATTGTGTACCTTTTGGGCGGAACATTGTTTCGTTCTCTTGTTTTCGTCAGGACTTTGTTTTTCAACTTCGTAAAACTCGTCTCATTTCGAGTCCGAATAGTCAATAGCCTCAGATGTTACGTCGTTTGTTACATAGAATAACATCACTGTTCCTAGGGAAGGGCCTAATAGACAGGATCGAGCACAAGTTGTTTTTGTCGCCATGGTTAAAGTACGCATATAAATACTAACGAACGTTTTGGCAAACGATATGAACACCATTAGGCATTGAAAAGTTATGCTGATATTGTTTTATCTTTTCTACGTTGAGTTAGTGACAGCGATCCAAATTAGAGACTGCGGTAAGCGGGTTTTTCAGTGTGCTATCCAACCAGTGTGTTTAAACATCCGAATACCACGCACGACTTTGCATGTGATTCACCAAGAATGACCTAAATTTATTGCCGTTTTGCCCTGTATTGATGCTTTCCATAAAGTACCTAAGGGGGGGGGGGCAAAAGCACACTAATGTTAATACTGTAGACGTTTCTGGAACGGCATGATCACGTGAGACTACAACATTTTCATTTTCCGTAATTATTTTTTACTGACAGGTGGCCCTTCAAAGTCAAGGTCGTCTTGACAAGATACTCATGTGGGTGTGTCAACCACAGACGTCTGACTGTCTCATTCAAAGATGAGTGGATATACAAATTGCAAGGAGAATCGAATGATTTTAAGGACACTGGTGATATGTTTGTATTATGCAAAAAAATGTAGCGATTATCGGAACTTCGAAAGGTTTAGTTAGTGACAAACAGTGCTTAGGAGATAAAATCACCAGTGTTTTACCGGACAGCGTAGTGGTGCGTAGCGACGGGTAGGTGGTTGTGCCACAATAAAGTCACAATTGTTTCGTCATCATAGTTGGTTTAGTTTCACAAATGTGACAAGTGTAGTTTTCGATCACTCTTCGGCGACGTTCGAAAAGCCCATCACCGTTTGCAATGTTCAAGATTGATTTGAGCATGGGAAAAACATCAAAAGTACGTCTTGGTTAGCACATTCATCTTACATACAGACATGGAATACTCCGTTTAGGTTTTCAGGCTCAACAAATGGCGAGTTTATTCTGTTCATGCAGGCGATTGAGTGAATGGACCAGCAGATTATGACCTTAACGAAAAGCAAACACAAAACTGCATTTTTTATGATCACTTGAATAAAAGCTGTGCGAAATCCAAGAGCATTACAACTACAATCGATAAGCAGTTCCACATCCTTCAAGACCTCATTTGGACTAGCTATTCTATAAAAGCCAAGGAGATTACCAATCAGTACACGAAATTTGCGTGGTCAGCATTGATTCTCTAGTTCAATGACCACCAGCCATAATCGAGGCAGCATGACTAGTTTAGCCGAGTTCCCAAGATAATATTAGCGCTCATTCCAGATAGGATAGCACCATACTCTTAGTAATGACTTCATTTAGGACTTTTTATATTGACTTTGAGGACATTTGAAACGTCATTTTCACCACTACCATTTTATAATTCCGTTGCAATGGTTGAGGAAGCAAATCGGGTTTTGGTGGGTTTGCACGGTTTTTGTATGAAGCTTCACTTCAAAGACTTTGTCCGAAAAATTACCACGTCTATTCCAGCCCACGGATTAATTGTGGGTTGAATTTCACTTGGCCAAATGCTTGCAGATTTACTCGCGTCCAAACCTGAAACTTCAACTCTGGCTGATACAATAGCATGCCTTGGCTACTATGACAAATACGATGGTAATGAGAGTAGAGATGGTAATTTTCAGTTGATATTTCTTTCTGTAAGTGAAACTAATCCATGCTGAAAAGCCGAAAACATTGTACAGCTGTTTCATCCTCGTTGGGAATCATCAGCAGTATGCATTCTAGGGATGACCAGGGAGTTTTGAACCTGTGACCTCCTACCAAGTGGTTTGAACGCTAAACCGTTTGGCAGTGGGCTGCTGATCAGCATTGTGAATAGTTTACACTTAAATGGGACCCATCTTTCAATCCCTATCACATGACCACGTAGTGGCTGCTTCCTTGGATAACGACTTCTTAGATGAAAGTTTCACTTGCCTTATGAATTTGTCCTTTTTCTGAGCTACATAGATTGGTTTTACTTACTGGAAGAACTTTCAATTTAAAAAAACATGGCAGATTTGTCGACGACATTTCTATGGCATGTGGTGTTTCCACCGACTCTGCTTCTATTCTGAATGTTAGTAATGAGGCCAATTCATATATATCCTCTAGTGTGAATTTGAACAGAAATAAAGGCTGCTATTTCTGGAAGCGTTACTGATAAGAACACAAGATGGGTGGGTACAATATAGTGTGCATCGCAAATGCACATAAACACACACTTTCGAAGCTTCGTTCTCCCTAAAGCTTGAGCTCGAGTTAGCTTGACGGTCAAGGCTCGAACTTACTACCCAGAGGGTCCTGGTTCGAAGCCAATTCCGGCATCTCGAATGCTCCTGCCTGGGCTTGGGCATCTTGGCAGTAGCTCAGCCTTCGGGACTTATTCGGTTGTCCTGGCAGCTAGGCACCGGAATGGCGCTACAGTTGAACGGTTCATTCATTCTCCTTAAAGTTGAACAGAATTTGGTTTCCTGCCCGTATGGTAGAGAAGTCGGCAGTTGTAGAGGCCTTTGACTGAGGAATCGGGCCTTCTAAGATTGTGTTTTGACATAATGGCTACCCAGGAGGATTTCTGGCGAAGCAACTCAAGCCGACACCTCCAAAGGAAACTGTACAGCAGGCAGAACCAAAAATGCCTAATCTCCGTCTTCCTTAAACAAACGCGAAGTGTTTGGTGAATTGTCAATAAAGTTTCATCCTCCACGTCGCTAGCTTTCCAGCCATCAGTTAGGACCGGAAAGATAACCGTCCTGAATGAATTTGTCCGCTCCTATAGAGACAGCTATTTTGGTCAAACGATGAGTAACTTTCAAAGCGCCCGTCCTGGCACATACTGTCCGTGTGGCTAGGGGAGAAAGGCACAACCTAAGCGGTTCCGTTTTACTCTACCTTTTTGATACTGGACCTAAGATTGACACTGTATTCGTTTTTAGATCAAGTCAACTAGTACCAGCCGAACTCACACCAGTTTTATCGGTCTAAACAACTGATCATAGATTTTAACTATGTTGACGTTTACTCACAATTTTTGTCGATTCTGCTCGTTTTGTATATCCGAGTGTGTAGAAGAGCTATTGAAAAAGTCACTCTCGCTCGACAACCAGAGTGGTGGCGAACCATTGAGCTTGCAGAGGGGAGTGTGAAAGAGATTACTAGAAGCCTGGCTTTTGTCAGTACAACTCGTCTTCCAGGATGGGCTTCGCGTAATCCCCCGTGTGCTTGGCTGGAGGCGCTGCAAAATATGGCTGCTAATTCATGTCAGTAGCCTTCTTGTTGTCACTTTATACAGTGTCTAAGTGTGAGTCTGGTGGTGCAGCAACCTGTTCGTATTAGGTTGTCAATAAGTTCATGTTTATTCTTTTCTTCATACCAAGGCTTACAATTAAATTATGGTTGTACTGCAGAGAAGTCTCGACGTTAAACATTTAGGCTATGTTGTCGACGATCAGGATAGCCCCCACCCGAATGATCGTGTTCTACATTAGACACTTTCGTTTTGACGTTTGAAACAAGGGGTTATTCGACCGCACCAAGTTCTAGCATCCTTTCTGCTCTATAGGTGCTTTTCTCTAGCTACTTCTCACAGAGAACGACCGCTTAGTGGTGACACAGAGAGAAGATCAATCTCTAGTGACACTTTTGCTTTGCTTCATGGGCTATGAGATATCTTTCTATTTCGGGATATTACTTGGTGGCAACTGAAACATCATCACATCTGGCAGCAGCGCATCAATATATGCGTGCCACAAGGTATAATTTCAGGGTCACATAAATGTAATCCTTAGTTCATGATGCCAAAGCTTCCCTCAACTTTTCCGCTGCTGTTGTGACTAGTTGTCATCCAAGTGGTACAGTCTACACGTTTGACCCTTTTAATGAATCCTCTGGTTTACCACATTTATGCGGGAATCCATCGGCATAATCCACTATTATGGGCTTCAGTTGGTACAGGAGCCAGCTTTTGTCCATAATTGGCTGCAGAACTTTTATATTCGCTCACTGTTAGATCGATAAGCCATCTAGGCAGCCAATGGCAGTTCACGTGACTATTCTGCTGTCCAATCCCCGAACGGCCTATGGAATTGAACCGACCATTTTCAAATATAGGGAAAGGGAGGACACGTCAATGATTCACAGTTAACTCAGGTGGTCCGTTAACTCAGCCAGAGAATTGTAAGGAAAGGAATTTCGACTAACAAATAAGTGAAACTGTCAAAATGACTGTTATAAAATTATCTGAGTGATCAAAATAACCCTGTTGATTTGCGCAAGCGTCCAATTTAGTGCGTGTAGGCTTCTATATCATACATATTCGACACTCCAAGCAGTTGATATTCGCTGTTAACTTACTGAATAAAGAGTTTCACAGCGTTGTGATTTTACAGCTATATTTAAACCTTATCTATCTGGTTACAGAGAAGCCACATTTCATGAGAAACTACTTTTGCGTCCTTCAGATAGTTCCTCTTGAGGAGTGAAATCAGTGCATCACATCACATTAGATTACAGTTCCTACTATATAGCTGAAAAACAATTGTAGCTCAATGATGAGGTCAAGTGTGGCACAGTTGTGACAACGATAGCGGATTCTGAAACCTAATCTAAGTAGATTTCCAGATGAAACTGTTGATTCTTCACAAATTCCGTGCGGCACAGAAATAGTCTTTTCTTTACGGTTCCTAAACTCGTATCTGAGACAACTTCTTGCCTCATAATAGACAGTTCAAATCTAACCCATGTTGCTGGATTCAAAGCGATAAAGCAGAACCTGAAACGTTGTTTGAAACTATTCGATGTAAAGGAGATTCTTTGTGAAAAAATCATGGCACGTTGCGTCAAGAATGCTCATTTTTTTCTATCCTTAGACACTGTTTTGACTTCCAGGTTCCGTAAAAACGGATGCGGTGGAATCGGTCACCATCGATGGGTGTGCTCAGGAACCATGCGTCTTACAAGCAGGTGGTCCTATCAAGGTTAAAATAACATTTACCTCACGTAAGTCCTTTCCGATTTAAAGCTGCTTCGACAAAGATTCGGCTCCCGCATTCGTGTACACTTTTTGTCCGTGTAACCAGTACCGCAAATCGGACAGTCATAACAGATAAATTCTAGCCTCGGTGGATCACTGGTTCCACTATCTCCAACAGTATACTACGGGTCGAGAAAAACAAACCATATCAATATGCAAACCACTTCGCCCGAGTGGCTACTCTTAGTTCGAACCAGGCACCAGCGAGAACAGGAAATAATCGAAAGATATCACACAACACAGATGGCTTTAATTTCTTAAGCTACATGTTGGTTTGTGTTCGGGTCAGACAAGCGTAAGATGCTTGACAAAAGCTGGGTCCAAGGAAAAGCTGCTCGTAAAGTTTGTTTTCTCGTGTTTTACTAGTAGGAATAAAACGGCGCAAATTTTCATACCATCGATCTCATGGATTGCATGGCGCCCCAATAAACAGTCAAGCCATGGTACGGCTTTTTAATCGGAGTCTGATGTAAATAGGCTTGCCTGATCATGCGTTATGTGTAAACTGAGCTTCAGTTTTAACTACTGACTTCCCATCAGTAGGTCGGTGCCTAAGTTTCTACACGGTCTTATCCTCTTTCCATGTAGCATTAGACATGACGAAGCCGAAGTCACGCTTTTTATACTACTCGGCAGCAAAGTCAACTAGTCCGGAACGAGAAGACAATTGGGGTATCGCTTGTAATTCGGAGGAAGAGAAATGTTTCAAGCTGGATTCAACTTACAACTTCAAGGTGGAATCCTCGCTACCGAATGAAAAAGTGAGTTGTCATTCTATCAGCCCAACAAGCAGGCATATATTTGTAACTCTGGATAACAGATCGTCCAGTTGTGGCACTTTATGCCCGTCTGTGATACTACTTTCTGGGAAGGGAACCCAAGTGGAAACACCCTACGATTTTCTCCGAGGTACGAGGATAGAATAGCGACCTCAAAGAGTGTTGTTAGCTCTGGTGAACTAATTGTCTATTACCTGGTTTGTCGAGGTTCGTACCTGATTTGGAGACGTTTTGTCACCATTTGAGGAAATATATTCAGTGCACTGTTACGTCGATCTGGACCAAGAGAAGGTAAACCGTAGGCACTTGTTTGATTTTTTAGGGGCACTCGAGGAACTAAACTCAAGCGGCTCACTTACGAAAAATCAGGTTTAATGGTTCAGATTCGTTAGCACATTCAGGTGTGCATGTGACAAACCCGTAGGTGCTTCTGATACGTGTTATTAAAGACCGTTATTCAAGGCAGGAATGTGTGAACAGATTCATTCACCTTTACTGCAGAAGATAAACTACGTCCTAGTGACCGAGAGGTCTACGAGCAAGTGAGCTATGTCCAGTAATGCCTTGGCGGCCAAAGTTTCGACTGGCCTGTGTAATCCAGCACCAGTCGTATAAAGACATGATACCGCTGGAAGAATCGATCGGTTGTATTCATTTTCCAGTCAGAAATGCA
>SJOL01006466.1:175590-194488 GCA_004794785.1 Opisthorchis felineus
GCAAAAGCCGTCTTCAATACCATTGCTGATGGTGTAGTTTTCGATTCGCCAACATCGCTTTCAATTTTGTTTACCGCACTCCCCACTCTTCCACTGAAACATTTTGTAATATTCTTCCAGGTTTGTCGGCGCACCCTTAGAAGATCCGATACAACTATATCGAGTTTATGAATGCTAAACTGATGGTTGGCTACATTTTGTTAAAATACCTGAGCTAAACGAGTCATTTTTGCACCAAGCATACTAAGAAACCAAGTTTAAACGTGCGAGGTGGAGTGTTTTTAAATGACCCACCTGGCGTCTTCGCTGTTCTGATTAGTCAACGACCAGTTCACGTCGCTAAACTGCACCTGAAACAAATTGTTTGATTCCTGATAAGTCGTAGTTACTTCATCCGATCGATATGTTATCGATGTTTGATAAAGACAACCACAAATTTGTTACTGTTTAGTGGCTTGACAGTTTTGCCTTGCTCATTCGAACTCAAATATGTGTTCTAAGGTATGACTTTCTGACATGCAAGGTCATGTTTCGACTGATGAAAACAAGACGCTTACGAAATGCTTTCATACACCTATGCACTTCCTGTTTTGCAACACAATACCGATTCGACCGACGAAAGTTTGAAGAATTGTTCTGAATCTACTTATGAAAACTAATTCAAATTCCTACTTCTTTTTAGTATGGCGGTATGGCGTGGCAACTTCTGAACCAGAATAAAATCGTCCTCTGTGTTCGCTGGGCTATTCAAATCAAGTGATTGTGTGGGCTTTCTCGTCCAAAATAATAAAAAAATCGATGCATGAGGATTGTTTTGTAGTATTATATAGGAGGATGAGAGACTGCAGAAATGATACCAGATGGAGAGATGTTATATTCAAAAGCGTCAGTGTCAAATCTCCAGAATTTGCCCGCCAATGGCTGTAATCAACCTCCAGCAAACGTGGATGGATTCAACCCAGTCGTCCACAGTTGATTCCGAGAATAAATCAGACTACGGTTCCGCAATTAATCGTAGGTTGGTTCGGGATCTGTAGAATCAACATTCACATCATTCTTGCTTGAAAATTTATCCTTTTGTCCCGATCAGTCTACACAAAAGGGGGAAAGCTGTTCTTATTAGAGCTCGTCAGCGTATCCTTGACCTTGTCGAGATTTGAAATCCGGACATCTGACAGGTTAAGCAAACTTGTTACCACTACTCCGTAAATGCACGATGGACGCGACGGAATTATCACGTTTATAAATTGGGTTAGAGTGGGTACCGAATAAAACGATAGATGGACAAACGAACAAATGCTGGAAGTGTACTTTGAATGAGGACAGCTTTGTAAAAATACTGGGAACCAATAATCTCATGAACCCATGTGAATGTACTGAAAGCGATCTACCGGGCAGTTCAAGTCAGCACGGAGCTGGGAAGGCCTTAACAAGCTAAGAGTTTGGAAATACTGGGTTAATATTGATTCCTTGAACAGGCGTTATTCATCAAACCCGCCCAAGTCGACGTCTGATGTATGAACAACCCAGCGGCAATGAACGATCATCGAGTGAGCAAAAGTGCAGGCAAATGTGGAGAGTCGAATCCACATTAATTATATATATATATATATACCTATGGTAGGCTGGAACCAAGTTCCTTCACTATCCGCTATGGTCTTCTTCTCATTTTAAGGTTCTAATGAACGATCTTCTGCAGTTTCACGACAGATTTGATCAGTATGTCAGTATGGGTGTTAATGCCCGTGACAACGGAGCAAATGTGGAATCTTCGCAAGACCAAAGTGACTTAGCGCATATCCACATCTGCGATTCTCAGCATTTTTTAAATTCCATTTTAATCGTTCACTGAGCTTTTATAGCGAAAAGCCTATTGTGGGCCAATTCGTGCTCAGACCCTGAAGTTTTTCATACCTTGTAATGGCTTGCTGGTAACACCTGGACAAACTAGTTTAAAGTTTTGGCCCTGCGTCTGATGGAGGTCACTGGGGCGTTTAACAGTGTTTGTTCATTGATGGTAACCACATAAACAACGTCCAAAAAAGCCTAGGAGGATGCTTGGGAATGTTGCCTATCTCGAAATCTCAGCGCAAATTAGGCTTTTACATTCGTGTGGGAAAGCACTGTAACTCCATTATTCGTGTGTCTGAATAAACAACCCGCTGCAAAGGTGCTTTTCTCTTGACCCTTTTCTCCGCGTCAGACCCGCTACCTGATTTAACGTGCTAAACAGAGTCTGGGGAACAACCACTATTTTATTGAATGTTAGACTGGATCCCTGAAAATGACTCCGTTTGATTTCAAACACAAAAGTGAGAATTGGCCCACAAGTCCCTTTGAAGGACTCGTGCCTATTGGGTTGATTGTCACTGTGCATTACTAAGTAGCTAACAGCTTCAGCTTACAGACTTCATTTCAGGGTTTCGTTCGCTTCTCTCTCTGGTTCGGATCTCAACTCCAGCTTCAGCCTCAAGCGGCCACTAAACAACCATGCTGAACAGATATACATACATCTCGAATAGTTGGTTCCCACAATTCCCGCTCCCTTTCTTCAACGCTCGGTACCATTGTTCTGTGAATATGGGACTTTATGAGCTGACTTCTTAGACTGGTGAAAGGAGGAAAGTCCTTTGCTGCAAAGTTGCTTATTAACAAGCACGAACGAAACAGCTGGTAGTCATTAGACACGAAAGTAAACATCTGATCTTCACAGAGTTTTCGAAAGGCGCCCACAAGCGTCCACTTGAACTTTCCCAGATGTTCTTTGGAGATCAAACAATAATTATCGAACAATGCAAAGCAGTACCATAATCTCCGCAGTAATATACACCTTCCGTCAGATGCGGGGGCGGAGCTTGGAAACCACACTGGACACTACTCACATGTTTCATCAGTATTATGTACCGTTACACTGGCTGTTTCTATGACCATGCTAGCAAAACCTCTGACCGAATGGGTGTCATGGCTTCCTGTTGCAACCGTTAGCTGATATGTACTTGAGTTTGTTCAAAGATCTTTCCCGTGCTTACGATGGACCGGGGGCAATGGCCAGATACCGTCCGCAGACATTTGGTGAAGAACACATTAGTAAAGATATGCCTGCTGCCTAAGTTCACCCCATCGAAGGCGAATTTCTAGATGGCAGTGAAACCTTTGCCTTGCAGTGACTTAGATAACGGGGACGATGATCTCTATGGAAACTTAACACGTTACACTGGTGTGGCGGTTAGGGATGTACGAATAACCGCAAAACTCGGCGCAACTACGTTAATGGGATCGGCTATTTTGCTCACCATCTAAGTTACCAAACCACCTGCTAAACCTAAATAGGTGGAATCGCGGTAATTTTTAGAAAATGACTCTTCAGTGGACTGGTGGTAGGTTAACGAGTTCCGCCTGCCTCTTCGCCACTTTGCTGTTCCCCTTTGGCAATAAATTGCGAACGAGGCCCCCCAATGAACGTCAATCTGGTTTTAAACCGGTTCATCTTTCGAAGACTGTGTTGTCCAATGGTGACACTGAGTTGGCTTCCGTGACCATGTCATATTTCCACTCTCTTTTCTACCGACAGTTTATGTATATTGTAACACGTTCATTCTGACTCTGACTGTGTGTGTAATATCGACCAAACAAGTTCGTAAAATCGCATAAATAAGTGCGTGAGTGCTAACACGATCCGGGTAAAGCTTCACTAAGTTTGAGGTCGTATGTAATGGGTCCATGATACCGAAGAATGATCTGTGAGGAACAAACCAAATGATGAACAGCCTGTTTCCCTACATTCACTATGAAATTGCAACGGAAGAAAACAACACATTGGTGTTACCAGATGTAATCGCCGTATGCACAATAAACGGCCAACTGGAAACCCAAAAATACGAGAAACAAAGGTACATCCTGAACTCCTCAAGCAACCATCCAAACTTTTACAAACAAACTTGCTTTCGGACTCTATTCGGACGGACCGAAATACATTGCAGCACAGAAGCCGAACACGAAGGAAGAAGGGTGGCTTTGTCAGACATTCCAAGATGATGGCCACCCGCAGAACTTCAGACGCGGTTCCTTACCGAAGTCGGAATACTCTGTTAGAGCAATCAGAACAGAGAAGACTGGGTCTCTGTATATAAAAACTACCAAATTGCCTGCAAGGCAATTACGGTCACCTTCAAGTCAGTATACACGTTAAGAGGGGCTCTGTGGTAATCAACGTGAGGACAGGATGCAATGAGGAAAAATGTCACCTGCAAAATTTAATGTAAAGACTGTGACAAACACATTGCTGGTAAGACTCAGTGGAAACTGACCGCCAGAATAAATGAACACAAGCCTGTCAGCCTACGACATGACTCGATATTACATGTTTCACTTGCCGAAGGCAGAGAAGGATATCAGTTCAATCGGGATGACTTCCGAATACTAGTTCATGCAGGAGCGACTGTTTGCCGAGGCGTGTTACTCCACAGAAAATTGACAACAACCCAGAATTACACAACTTCTGGTACTTGAGATGCGGAGAAAATCGAACAGACTAGCGATGAAAGGTGGATCGAGTAGGCAACGAAATAAAACCACTAAAATAGAAGGCTATGTGATCAACCGATCGAATGGAAGGAAACCCGACCACAAAGCCAGAAGGAAACCGACCAATCACGACGAAGCAACGCAACCACCGAAATGAAGGCATTCGATGAACCATGCACCTTCGAGACATGGGACTCATTTTCACTTTGATTAGTCAGATTACGAGGAAACCACCTTGTGACCAGTCAGACACACTAGAGCTATCAGATAGAAACACAGTCACACAACCCAACACCACTTTGAAGATATCTTCCCGACTGATGATGAAATGTTTGGAATCCAACTGGAATCTTCGTCGAAAAGACCAACAACCAAAAGCTGTTCGGTAAATCTTTTTTTGGAAAACGAATCTGTGGGGATCGGATTCCAGAAGCGCAATGTACGGATATAATTAAACGACGAATATGGGAAGGATGTCTACATAGTTGTAATCTGGTCACGTTTGTTTTTTGCTAACCAGGTGACTGCTGATCTGTTCCATGGCCTTGTTAACCCACCTGCTTGTTGAAGACCCTTCCAGAATTGGTGCTGAAACTTTTGCAAGCTAACGTTCAGTTACTTACCTGACTGGTTCGTTAATCATCTATTCATGCTATCTTCCTTGGGTTTGATAGTGAACACGCCCCTCTAGATGATGAAAAAAGATCGTATCAAGCGGAGGAATTACAATCTTTCTCAAGTCGTCAGTAAACGCCTTCGATTGAACAACGCGAGAAATGAAAATAAGAAAATCTTTTCAATCTTAGCTTTTCGAAAACAGCTCCTAATCACTAAATCTCAGACACATCCGTAGAGTGGAACTAAGCACCTCCAGAAAGGCAAAACTCATCAGTGTACAAAGAACGTTGTATTGCTTTAATAAGCATACGATAAGCTGCATGTGGAAACCTACAGGTGGGTTTTCTGCGGTTATGTGAGGTCTATGGCCCATTATCATGAAGTGAAGCAACCGAAAATTACGGGAAATAACGAACACCGGTAAGTTAGATGGGTTTCCATGCTGTAATACGGAGACAACCAGCCCAAATTTCAAACTATATCAAATCCATGCTCAGTGTTAAGATACGATGGGAGTTATACATTAATGCTTTGAATGCTTATCCGGTTTTCGGAAGAAATACGGTCGCATGAAATACAAGTGTAACTGAACACAACTCAAGTATACTGCAGTCAAGCTGCACACCGTATACCTGCTTGGCAACTTAAACTTGTGAATGCGATCCTCACGTTTTGTCATTTATCAGGTCATGTAGTTTCAGGACGAATGCCTTAATTCAACTGGAAGGACATACACAAAACCCGCTCAACTAGATCTCCACATAGTTGCATATCAGTCTAGTTTATAAGGCAGACTCAGTTGAATTTCAGCTGAATCTCTCGTTTTTGGTAATTTTCAACTGAATGTGCTGTCCAAAGGCCGCCTCATGTTTCGGTTGCACGATAATCGAGATATCGTAGTATATTTTCCTGAATTAAAATAGTCACACGGTTAGTAAAAATTCTTCGACAGCCCACGACAATCTTTTCCCTTCTTGGAACTCGCCAAGTAGGCCCAATTCCCGAGTTCCCCTCAGCCTTACGTCCCACTTGAGTCGAAGTTGTACAAAAGTCACGAACTACACTCATTAGCGCATCAATTTGGTTTTCACGGAAGACTCACCTGAAAATCTCTCGTTTATGATATTCTTCAATCATGTGAGTAATTTCCTTCATGAAGATGTACTGTGACATCTCGAATATCGTACTAACTGAAACCCGAGGAGGCTCCTGAGCTGCACATTCAGCTGAAGACTATCACAAACGAGAGATTCAGTTTGAATTCATGTGAGTCTCCCGTGCGAACCAAATGAAGGTACTTCGCGAATTTCATACAATTTTGGTCTCAGTATGACATAAGGTTGATGGAAACTCGGGGAAAAGATGCGAAAACCGAGTCGTGATGTCCAGACCGATATATCAGTTCTTTGTGTCTGAGCAGCTGTGCGCGTCCAACGATTATTCATTAGGTGGATAATCAGTGTTACTCTTCGAACAGTCTCTACCAGTTTCACATTTTTCCTCTACAACTAAGGACTTTGAAAGAAAAGAGCGGGCTGACGGTGTGGGAGAATCTACATTCGTTAGGGTTTGAAAACAAACCACTGAGAGCGTGAACTTTAAAAACAAGATACCTAGAAGTCCATAGAGAACTACCTATCCCCTTAAATCCACACAAGAAAAGGCTAGCAGTGCAAGTCTTTCCCACGGACTTCGAACCTGTAACTTCTAGGTTAAAGTTTGATGATTCTAGCAAGCAGTTGAGCAACCGTAACCTGGATGTGGACTATCTCTAGCGCCAATCATCCCGCAATCCTGGGATTTAGGAATTTGAGGCCCTTTGCTGGCAACCTCAACAGGTCATGTCGTACAAAAATGAAACCTTGGTTAGCTTTGAAGCAACTTCTACTGTAGGAGGATTATTTGAAGGTGATGATGGCTTACGTTTACGTACAAACCGAATTACACAAGAAATATGTCAGGGGTTGAACATTGTTTAGGTCCTATCCATTTCAACTTCGCAAACAACTTATACAGGTCAACTGACGGCATCACTGTGGGTTCTGTTATCACGCCAAACGTAGCGAATGGCTTGTAGTCGAAGTTTTATGGACTATTTAAATACGTATCTGGTAAAGGTACATAGATAATGCGTTTGTCATAATGCGATGAGAACTGCGCGCTGACCTGCATACCGTCCTCAGCACCCTGGTCAGTGTTGTGTCATTCAAGTTTGAAGCAGGCACTGACAAACTTTCAATTGCGTTCCACATTTGCATCATCAAAATTAACGAAAAAATTAGTGTGAGCCAGAATGGACTCAGTACGATCGGTTGCTGAATTATTGATAATATCGTCTCATTGAGATGAGACAAGTGCTGCAGACAGGACAGGAAGTGTACTTTTACTCGTGACTATCTTATCAAGTAAGCCATGACATGACAAAGGCTACTCACACCCAGCTGGCTAATTTAACATCCGCGAACGCATCAAACAGTCAATAAAATGGCGGAATTGGAAGTGTCCATCTGTCTACTGATTTAAATCTGTGGAATCGGTTCCACTTGAGTTCTATGTACTACATAGATGTTCTACTGAAACAAGATGGATGGTGCTTCGGGAGTTTGAGGATTCACAGGGAAGAAAATATACTGCCTCAGTACCGAGAACTTGTAACTGGATGAAAGTCTGGAAGGTTTGTGGAACAGGGAATGAAAACATTCCGTAAACCACACCAAAGTTCGTGAACTGGTCGACCGGATATGAAGTAATTCAACACTGACTCTTTCGACATTGGAGCCTAACTGGACTTTTTCAGGTTTTATGGGGCTTGGCTGTCGATAGTTGGCCATAGGACCAACAAAAGTGTTTTGGGACCACATTCTCATACTCCGAACCTGATACAGCTTAACAATTTGACTTGATTCCGGGTTCCCACTGTCTAGCAAATGATACTTCGCCCTACCGTAGTGTTTAGTGACCCAAACATAATATCCGTTGGTCGACAGGTGGCCCTAAACTGTGCGGAATAAAACGGCGATCGTACTCCTGGTCAGGTCATAATATACTAGAGTGACCTACCAAGATACACAGGAAGTCTCTGTGTGGAAGCCATAGCCGTTCATTCTAAACTCATGTCGACTAATATGATGGCAAACGACGGTCCACCGTCTAGACATGACAGACCAACAGTAGAAGAGATGAACATACTCACGTAGTTCCCTTAGCCTCATTGCAACCCACACGATCAAACATGAACTTAGCCAACGACAGCAGCAGTGCTGGCACCAAATGGTATTTGTTCTCTTGTCTATATGATCTTGATCATGTCGCTCCTAAAGAAGATCGCCCGAGGTGACCAAAAGGCTTGAGCAATAAAACCGTGACCTCAAACGTTGCGTTCTTTCCAAAATACTACAATATTCAATGTGATGCACACAGGGCTCAAACGATTTGACTATATTCGGGTTACATTCTGTACGGATCCTTTGATGTTCATCAGATGCACCATGCACATGACGTCTAGTGTGGAATAACCATCAGTATGTCGCTTCTGACTTTCAGCCATTTTCAATTGAGATTCAATCCCGTAAGTGAAGCCAATTTGTACTGAAGAGACAAGAAGCTCTTTCATCTTTATTGAGAACCATAAGCCGTGCGTACTCGTGACCATCCGGTTGACCACTTGACCGTCAGGTCGCGATCAGCTGAAAGGCTGCTTTCACTCAGACAGCCTAGAGCGCTGCTCGTCCTTCAGTTACAGAAACTGAATCACGTGGTCAAGAATTGACTGGCATCTTGAGTTATGACTTCACAGATGGAATCTTCTGCTGCCGTAAGTAAAGCGGAAAACCTAGTCAGCCGACCAGGGTTTTTCTCCCATAGTAAAAGTTCATCTATACGTACCCTTTGTCAAATTTTGACAATCGGGCGTGATATTCCCTTTTGAAAATCGATAAAAAATTGAAGATGAGAGACCCCTCTTGACATAGGGGATTAGATAACTTTTAGAGAGATGGTTGTAAAAAGTGTTTGAAGTGAAACAAAAAACAACCCTGGTTTTAACGTAATGACCTAAATTTTGTGGAAAGTACCCACAAAGTACCCGCGGTTTGACAAAAAATGTGAGCGGGATTGAAACTGCACCACAAACACTTGTGCATGCAACCGAATGGATAGACACAGTTGCCTCAACACCTTATTATTTGGAGTAAGCAGTACGTTCGTGGATTGAACATGTACATCTTTCGAAAACATTCTACAGGAAATTTGATTCTGCTATGTAAGTAGTCTAGAGAATTGTTGCTTACAGACGGTGAGAATATTTGGAAGTCTAAGTGTTAACTTCATGCTGACAGAGGTTTTCAATGCCTTTTGGTGGATAGGCAATGTGTTGGAAAACACCAGAAGCGCACACCTTATGCATCTTCGGAAAGACTTGAACATACATATTGGAACTCGAGTGGCTGGATAACTGCGTGGCCAAGTTACACATAGATTACTATTCGGATTTGAAAATATAGACTGACCTCACTTACTGAATGATTAATTGTAGGACATGTCCGCTGCTGCTCAATCTAGTCACTGAGCCACTTTTCACGTTTACTCTAGCAGCGCGAAATTATCGAAGTGAATATTCAAACGTGTCCAGGTGTGTTTCTGCCTAATTTCTGCCATACACTTCCGTCAACATTCTTCAGAATATGGACACAACAATTTGGCAAATCCAATGCTCCGAATGTTTCACACCAAACAGAATTCTCAACAACACATCACAACAGTTTTAAGTCAACCAGACCACCTGAGCACCGTATCACTTAAAAGAAAAGCTGACATATTCTACTATCATCTTCGTGCACACCAAATCGATTAGTTCCTGGTCAAAATGTCCCTTAGATAACCGCTCACATTTCAAGTCTGTCAGCGTAAAACTCTGGAAAGAGTGCTTCTGGTTTTAGCCTAAGTTCTATCAAAATCCGTCTGAAGTTTTGTAAAATAAACGATATACTAAAATAGTGACGATAAAATATTTTCCGGTTAGAACTAACAACAGCCGGGCTAAACAAATCTGTTTGCTCTGCTGAGTTCTCGTTTACCGCAACATAATGGGGAACCTGAATTTCCAGAGCGGCTAGAATTGCACTTTCAGGACACTCCACTTTGTGCTATCGGACAGAGAGGGAAAGTAAACAGATATATGGCAACCGAACGCCTTGTAATGTAGTTGTAAACCGAAAAGCGAAGGTGGCATTGACCACACCACCATTTTGCAAGAAGCACGGACCTTGGCGATATCCTATAATGGCGATTAAGTTTAACGAATTCGCTTTCATAGAACTTGAAAGACCGATTAATTTTATATTTATGCACGAAAAATAAGCGACCAACTTACAGGGTGATACAAAATTGTTCAGCTGAAACACTCTTTCAGTGCCTAGCTGCCATGCCACCCGAAGTAAGCACGACGGCTGTGAAACTGCCAGGTTGCCCAAGCCTAGTCAGGGGAAGTCGAGAGGCAGAGGTCGGGTTCGAATCACGGACTTTCCGCGCTCTAACCACTGAACCATCTCGCACAAAGTGGCAGTTATATTTCATATGAAAAGTTCATTTCTATTCGTAATGCATTACTCATAAGGTTGCTGAAAATTCTTCGACAGCCCACGACCGGTTTCGCCCTTCTTGGCGCTCATCAGGTAGGCGCAGTCCCCGAGTTTCCGTCAACCTTATGTTCTACATGAAAACAAATTGCACGGAATTAGCGAAATACACTCATTTGCAAACAAATTTGGTTTTGCGAGAGACTCACCTAGAACCCAGCTGAATCTCTCGTTTGTGATGTTTCCAGGCAACTGAATGTGCTGCATCAGGCTGCTTCATGTTTCAGTTGCTACGATATTCGAGATATCGCAATACATGTATATTCGTAATGCACTACTCACTACTGGAAACATCATAAACGAGGGATTCAGCTGGGTTCCATGTAAGTCTCTCGCAAAACCAAATTTGTTTGCAAATGAGTGGATTTCGCTAAAAGTTCATTTCCTTGAAATCGGCCAGAAGAAGCAAGTTGTTAGTTGCTTGGTAAGAAACTCGGTGTGAGATCAGGCCCAAATTCACACTGAACTCGCGGAGAAGTAGTTCGCTCCAAAGCAAGTTAAATTCATTTTCGGAAATGTTTGGTAACAATCGGTAGATTAAGTCAAATTCAATTGAAGAATTTGCCCAAATAAGGCCCTGAAATCAACCAACTCAGGTGCGCGCTTGGTAAGTTGGAGGGCATGTTTGATATTGTTGACGCCGCTGTCAGTTGTATCTCCTAAGCAGAACATCCGGGACGAGTATCGGCAAGTTGACTTTGATTAAAAGCTCAGCCCAGTTCAGTTTTTCAGCACACAAACAGCGCGCCGATGTGCAGTGGTCTCAGCTGCTACAGCTTTGTAGACCGAGGATAAGCAGAATAAGGGAATGAAATCCACTCGTTGGAGGCAATGGCTCAATCCGGGCATTGAAGACAGCTAAATCTGTTTGTTCTTCTGATGGAGACAAACTTAAAATGGACATATTTCCTTGTCTGCCAGCAATATATCAGTTGTATTCAATAGGTTGCAGTGCCGCTTAACTGGAGGCAAATCTATGCCGGTACAATACTGTATCCCCGTGAATGTAGTGATAGTTATTCTGTACAATGAATTTGTTCATCACATCAACCGCCTCTCCTGCCTAATGCCTTAAGCCCTAAGTCCACTGTGGAAATTCTTCAGTATGATCAAGTGGGACACTCAGTTTTCTTGAAATAAAACTTCGGACGATAGTTGTATGCGGATTGCTAACGGGTGGACAGACTTCCAGGCGCAGTAGGCTGTAGAACAATCTAGAAGCGCACACCAGGCACAAGATATCCGTCAAATAGGGTCATTTGTGCAGGAGACGGCCACGAATAGCACTCATAGCTCTTCACAATGGATAAAAGTGTCACAAGTAAGTATAGAGCTTAAAGTGTTGGACAAAATCAAGTCAATGACTGTCACTTCAGGAAGCCCCAGTAAAACGACAGCAGATGAAGAGGAGTAGATGCCCCAATTTTTCGGTTCCGGAAAATCAACATCACAATCGATGACAGTAGGACTCAGATGATATCTAAGGCCACATTCATGTCTGTCATCGTTGTTGTGTGCTTCCGAAACGCAATTAGGTCGGGTTTGATTAAAGACGTCGAACTATGATGTGACTAATTAGGGTATCCACTGATGAACTTATCAAACTACGAACAGATTCTCTGATATCATCAGCGCGTCTTTCGAGATATCACGGTGAGCTTGGCTGAACACGAGCAAATATGTCAGCCTCAGTATCAGGTAGATTCTCGTGATCTCCGCTCATTGATCCGGCTTCAAGAGAGCATGCGTTACATTGTCGAGCATTTCCATCAGTTGTCGTTTATTGTTGAAAACCTCTTTCAGTTTGAAAGCAAAGCAGACGCCCAACTAAGTCACGGCATCTGTTTGTCCCAGAGGAGTGATGAAGTTCTTGGCAAAATAAGCGGAACTGGCTTAAACTGCCGTTGCCTGGTGATTCCTGTCCATATAGATCGCTATTGCATTTATCCCTCGGGTGTTGGTCGTCGTAACGTCGCATCCAAACTAGACCTCAGCAGCGTCAAACTCCTCTTTTGTGTGAGCATGACTTTCTGCACACATGAACGCAAACAGAATAACCTTTTTTTCGTAACTGGTGAGAACAATCGGCGTAGGCGAACCGTTCGGCCACGTTGGTGCCAAAACTTCTGCGAACGTGAACTGGACGATGGGCTACCAAACCCGCTCTCGATTTATAAAACCTACCGGCGTCCTCACAGGTGAGCTGTACGAGTCTTTTCTGTTTACCGGTTGCAACTCGTGCCGCGAAAACAGCTGGATCGAGGTGTTCACTGTCGAAAGTAATTGAAGAGACCAAGCAAAGTGTTCGACTTGGTCTGCAGTTTCTGAATGCCTAGCCTCATGTGAGCACATGCAAGATGAGCTTACTGAGGTCATACAGCGAGAGTATATCTACTACTTTAATTCGATTTTGTCAGAATAAAAACAGGTTAGGCCGTGTTAGGGTACATGATGGACAAATGAAAGATTTCGAACTTAGCATGACACACAGGGTGGATGCTCAGTGTCCAGTTAATCACGTTGGATAAAATGCAATTTAAACTGATAGAGAAAAAAGTCGGTCGATAATTTGGCTGCTTAGTATGTTTCAAGGTCTAGCCGAAACCTGTTGCCTGTGGTTGGTCCTGTGGTTGCCTAGTGGTCCGGCTACATTGATTGAAAAACGGTTCCTTGAGCTTTGACCATACCAGACGGGTCAATGGAGATCAGTCCGACAAAGAGCAGCGCGTTTTGCTACAAGATATCTTATAAGGCGATCTTGGAGTAAAGTTGTTCTGTTCACTGCAGTAAGAGTGTAAGAGCAGTAAGGTGTTTCTCCCGGGCGACCAGTATCTAAAGCTGTATGGAACTAGTGGGGCTGCCTTCAATCGCTGGAGGATGGGTTAGAAAATGCCGCCCTAAAAATCTCACACACTGATCGCCCAACAGCTGACCGTGACCAGCGGTGCATTGTTCTGTACAATCGAAATACTTTAGAAAATCAAGAATACGATGCTGCACAAATAGCAGTTGCTGGGCTCAGTGATAGTAGAAGCCATACTTCCATGCTTTATTCTCTGCGCCCTCCGACTGTGTCAGCTCCCCACTGCTTGTGGTTCAGGCTTTGAGGACGGAAGCTCTGCATGAGACACCGGAAACAAACCCTTTTTCAAGCTCAGCAATCTGACAACTTCAGAGGAGGAATGCACGTCTTCTTTGACCTGGAACCTGGGGTGTGAGGATTCTCTCGAATGAGGATGAATGAGACAGCTCCGACAGACGAACCACTCTTGTTGCCAAGGCACTCAAACCCCACAGATTAGACCTTGCTGCATCCAGTGAGACCCAACTTGCTGACCAATGGTACCTACGACAGACAGGTTTCGATTCTACCTCCAACTGAGGTAAACCAACACAATAAACCAACATGAACATGATGTCGACTTGGCCTTTGCAGATTCCATGAATCAGAAAATACCGAATCAACCGAATTCAATAAACTGGATGGCGGTCGCCATCCTATTTTGGCTGTCGGGTTCAGAGTTCTCCGAGTTTATCGGTCCCTCTCCCCCAAAATGTCGCACTTAGGAGAGGAAAAGAATGATTTCCACAGTTAACTCTCGTACTGGTCGAGTTTGCAGCTCCAAGTGAGCCGTTCTTTCTATTGTACGGCTTCATTTCTCAGGATGGTAATGGCTGGGAAACCTGAAGGAAGACACTGGCTCCTAAATGAATCAGATGAATGACCTACAGTGGTGGAAGACTACCAATAATTTGCACAGTGTTGGAACACTCAATAAGGAACAATGTGGAAAAGATCTATCTTGCCATGTGAATTCATACAATTAGTTTTAAAGACTGTAACTTCCATTCCAGGCCATCGGGACTGTTAACACTTGACAGAATTCATGGAGAAGGGCTGTCCAAGCAGGCATGAGAAGATTTGAGACCTGGCACTTTGCAATTCTAAAGAACAAGTAAGCATTTCGAAAAGGGTTGAGTTCCATCAGTCCAGTCTCGGCCACGTGGACTTGTTCAGCATACGAACGCAGGTACATGGAATGGCCTCGTAAGTCAAAAGCCTATTCATCGGTCCTCTGACAAAGGTAATCTTCCACGACCCAGATAATTTTGTACTGTTTATAATTGCTGTCCTCCACAAAATCGTCAAAGATGACTAATCAATACAGGCGCTGGAGTATCGCCCGGTTGTCCAGTACCACCTTGTTGGGGTACTGGAGCGGTTTCAAGCGACACTTTCATGGCACCATACTGTAAAGAATGCATTATTACGCTGGAACTCAGGGAAGTGATGGACAACATCGATGCCTTGACAATGAACAGATAACTGGTACCGGTGCCCATCGTGATGTCATCATGTTTAGAGCGGTTGGTGGCTTGCAACAGGTCTCTGCAAATTCACCCGATGCTTTCTTTTCACCTGATTTGCACCATCACCAAAGGTTTGCGTGCACAACAACTTTCGGCTCCACGCAATCCGTCTGTGGCCTCGTACTTTACATAGGCTTCCAGTGGTTTGGTCACCACTCACTGTCTATCTTTCAAGAGTGGGTACTGAACTATTTAAACTAATTCAAAATTTCTTTTTCAGAATGGAACATGCCCTATTCGGTTGCAGTTATCTCCAATGCTGACGTACTATAGTACGCTTGATCGAACTTACATTTACCTAGTGAAACCGTAGATTTCCTAGTGTAACTTGTTTGACTACTGACGTCATTTCATGCCCAGGCATTTTGGAGTAAAATGCAAAAGCTATCTAAACGGTCACATAAAGTATGAACAGTTGGTACGACCTAAAATTTCTTTGACACACTCTGTCCTTGAATAAGATTTACGGGTGTAGGTATTTAGGGGTTTGAGCAAAGTAACTACGGCTTTGCCTTTTCCTGTTTCCTAGTACGATTTTCGACTACCAGTGTAACGGTGGGTACTACTGATGACGCTTGCGAGCAGTATGTGTGTTCTCGTAACTTCGACATGATCTAATGGAAGGTGGAATTTATTACGGAATTTGTGGAACTACTTTGCAGTTTTCGCTTGCAATTGTGCGATAGTCAATGAATATCAAAGAGAGTTCAAGAAGACGCGTTCAAGAAGAAGACGGATATTCAGTTTTTAAAAAACAACGTGCAAATGAGAGTTTAACTTTCCTGTCCAATAGTCTGTAACTGTTTGGTTGGCGTTTTTTTCTAAAAAAAAACTCTGCAGCGAAGGGCTTTCCTCCTTACACCAGGACAAAAATGTCGAACCCAACTATAAAGTCATCTTCAACAGATTGTCCTCAATAAGTGACGAAATCGAAATCTGATATGAAGTCAAACAGGTAGCAATCCAGCGACCTATTTTCATGATTGCTCGGTGTATCATGGAAAAGAATAAATTAAGGGTCACCCATTTTCTTAATCCGGCAATTCTTGTATTACCTGGAACTGTAAGAATGAGAGCTTTTAAAGCAAAACTATTTGGTTGTGTCTGAAGGGAATCTCCACTTCCAACCATGCGTCAGATATGACGATTCCGGTGTCAAATGGAATAACAGACTGGACTTCAGTCTCCTCAGTTCACGTGGCACAAATTGACCAAATGGAGCGCCAGGCGAGAAATGATCACTAAAAGCGTGATACTAATCCAACTACTGATGGCGGGCAAGTAGACACAATGCAGATCGAATCACACACTAAAACGTTTGTGAATGCTGATTATACGGGAACGATATCCCTTGTCCTAAAGTTATATTACATGTGATGATCATCAATCTCGTTCAGACCGAGAAATTTGTTTCCGTTTACATTATTTTTGGTGGTTATTTCGAATAACCTTCGGATCGGAACAGTTAGGTTATTCCCATAATATGATGATCAGCAGTCACTGCAAAATATTTGCAGTGGGTTACTATTCAGCTACTGCCGGCCTTCCTGTTGGACGTAGACCGCAAAAACAAGGACTGGAATGTGGGTGTCGTCGATAGCGCATGGAACGAAATTTCGAAATTCCTTACTCTCAACTACTGAATCGGTTCTGTTGGACGAATGTTCCACCGAGCAGAATGCAGTGTCTGTGTTACCTGACTATTCACATTCTTCTAAGCCAATAGTCTTCAAACTTGGAATATTGCCTATCCGGCTCATAAAAGATGGGGTATTACATTCGAATTCTTGGCAGTCCCGCTCAAATGGTATTGTCTACTACTTTCAACTATGCCATTTGCGGCTCAAAATCCCAGCTAAAATGCGCTACGTGTTCAGAAGCATTTCGGGTTTATGGACATTGTAAGTTGCTGTAAGTCCAAATCCAAGGCAAGCTGCATAGCTGGTTCACTCCGTATAGTATATATTTATTACAGAAAGCCTTTTGAGTCTGCTGGATGGGAGCTGAAAACACTAAAATTAAGTTACGAGTGGCTCAGCTCATTTGGTTCAACTTCAGCGTGTGTATGAACCTCTAGTACATCGTTAGCTCTTTCAAATCCACACACTCCGGGATTCGCTTTACGGACAATCAACAGTATGCCACTCATAGACTTTTATTTGACTTGCCAAAATGACATGTGCCCTTCTCGAATTGTTCATCGTGAGATGAATGAGAACGACCAATAAATCAGTTAATTCAACGTTTTCTCTTTACAAAGCCAAAGTAGTTTAGTCCGATGCCTGGTCCAAATGACTCGCAGGATTTTTTAGTCAGGTAATTTTGAAGATGAGCTACAACGTTCGAATATGGTCCCTGAATATCTTTGCAGTTTATTGGCAAGAACTTGCGTCTGCCTGGAAAAAAGTCGATTATGGTGGCCGTAAAACTGAGATCGCTATTTATTTATCTATTTATTTGCTTACTTACTTACTTACTTATATATTTATTTATTTATGGGAGTGCTTTTTGCAAACGTCATGATTGGTTGACATGTTACCGGACGGCTTTTGAGGGATATTAGTCACTAGCCAAAATTAGCACGCCAGAAATCAAGTGGTTCTCTTAACTGGCCAGCTTATAATTGTCCAGCTTCTCACACGGAACCTAAAGTGTGTGTGTGTGTAATGCTGGGTACATTAAACAATCCTCAAGTCAACTTTCTTAAGGAGCCCGTAAACATGATTTCATTTGGCTGATTAACTGCAGAAAAATTCATGGCAGTTAAACTTCTTGTCAACACAAATTACTCTGTAACCCGGAAGTTCGTTTTCCGAGTTGTCTCTTGTGCAACATTTCAGCAGTCGAAATGTCTACGATTACGAGCATTCGCGACGCAATCACAATCTGTCGACATAATTCGGCTTCGCGCGAACAAGAACAGTTTAGACTAGGTGTTCAGGCTAACTTGGTCAAGCCAAGAAAGTTTTTCGGCGGCTTTTTCAACAGTATGTCGGCTGTCACTTGGTTTGGGAAAAAGCCGGTCATTAAAGGTGGTCATATGGAATCGATGAAAGTTCCGACCATTGTTTTCGCCTCCTTTTTAGAACCACATGATTTGCAAACGCTCGAATTTGGAGTTCGTTTTGCTATGAAGATATCTTGGCTCTTCATCGGCTTTATACCATTAGCTTCTTAATGACATTAGGTGCTATGCGTGATTTAGCTATATCGAACGTTTCCAATTTGGTGCATTCTGTTGCAATAAAGATATGGCTCCGTTCAATCACAACTCCCATTTCGTTCGGTCTCCACTTATGCTATTTCATCTATTGGTTGTTGTTCAGATGGCTGTTGATCTGTTCTCGGAGCTCGCCAACTGACTTGCAAAAGTTTCGTCACTATACAAGAAGACATCATCAGTGTGCAGTTTTCTGGGTACATTCTCTTCGCCTGCTTGCGCTTATATAGCATTTAAAGATTATCTTTCCCTTGAAGTGATTGGCCAATTGGGAGACAGCGTTTCGTGAGTTCATTGATCCGTTTATGGTCTTTGTTGCATTGTGGTCTGCGTTCTTGTGAGTTGATTGGTTATCCCATACCTACTATTTTTAGTAGTTTCTCCCCATGATTTAGATCGCTTCTTCTCAATTTGTAATGCGTTGTGGTCTCGCCTTCTTGAGATTGGTTGCACCTCCATTCTAACTGCAGCTCTTCCTGCGTCTGCTGGCTAATTTGTCACTAAGAGATAACATACAATCTCCACATAC
>SJOL01006466.1:194548-254043 GCA_004794785.1 Opisthorchis felineus
CAGTCTCGGCCACGTGGACTTGTTCAGCATACGAACGCAGGTACATGGAATGGCCTCGTAAGTCAAAAGCCTATTCATCGGTCCTCTGACAAAGGTAATCTTCCACGACCCAGATAATTTTGTACTGTTTATAATTGCTGTCCTCCACAAAATCGTCAAAGATGACTAATCAATACAGGCGCTGGAGTATCGCCCGGTTGTCCAGTACCACCTTGTTGGGGTACTGGAGCGGTTTCAAGCGACACTTTCATGGCACCATACTGTAAAGAATGCATTATTACGCTGGAACTCAGGGAAGTGATGGACAACATCGATGCCTTGACAATGAACAGATAACTGGTACCGGTGCCCATCGTGATGTCATCATGTTTAGAGCGGTTGGTGGCTTGCAACAGGTCTCTGCAAATTCACCCGATGCTTTCTTTTCACCTGATTTGCACCATCACCAAAGGTTTGCGTGCACAACAACTTTCGGCTCCACGCAATCCGTCTGTGGCCTCGTACTTTACATAGGCTTCCAGTGGTTTGGTCACCACTCACTGTCTATCTTTCAAGAGTGGGTACTGAACTATTTATACTAATTCAAAATTTCTTTTTCAGAATGGAACATGCCCTATTCGGTTGCAGTTATCTCCAATGCTGACGTACTATAGTACGCTTGATCGAACTTACATTTACCTAGTGAAACCGTAGATTTCCTAGTGTAACTTGTTTGACTACTGACGTCATTTCATGCCCAGGCATTTTGGAGTAAATTGCAAAAGCTATCTAAACGGTCACATAAAGTATGAACAGTTGGTACGACCTAAAATTTCTTTGACACACTCTGTCCTTGAATAAGATTTACGGGTGTAGGTATTTAGGGGTTTGAGCAAAGTAACTACGGCTTTGCCTTTTCCTGTTTCCTAGTACGATTTTCGACTACCAGTGTAACGGTGGGTACTACTGATGACGCTTGCGAGCAGTATGTGTGTTCTCGTAACTTCGACATGATCTAATGGAAGGTGGAATTTATTACGGAATTTGTGGAACTACTTTGCAGTTTTCGCTTGCAATTGTGCGATAGTCAATGAATATCAAAGAGAGTTCAAGAAGACGCGATCAAGAAGAAGACGGATATTCAGTTTTTAAAAAACAACGTGCAAATGTGAGTTTAACTTTCCTGTCCAATAGTCTGTAACCGTTTGGTTGGCGTTTTTCTAATAAACAACTCCGCAGCGAAGGGTTTCCCTCCTTACATTTTGGTGCCGTGACCAGGATACGGATGAAAATCCTGTGGCCACAACCTTTTGAGGATGGGGATGTGCGGACCTTCCTGGAGGACTTCGAGGATGTTGCGGTGGCGGCCGGACTGGAGACCGACAGAGGTAAGTTGGCGGCACTGAAGACCCTCCTCAGAGGCCGGGCGAAGGCGGCCCTGGATGCGGCCAGAAGAGGCCCTCAGAAGGTGAACTGGGCCGCCGCAAAGGAAGCTCTGGAAGCGAAGTTCGACACGCTGGCTGACCGCCGGGAGGCTATGAGGCGGTTCAAGACGGCCAGCATGGGACCTGGATGTGACCCGACCGTGTTCTTCACCAGCCTGCAGCAGTTATTAGATCGGGTCTTACCGGAACAGTTCGTCGAGGGGGTCCAGCCTGCGTTTCGTGCCCAGTTGCGGTTGGCAAGAGCAACTGGCCAGTTGAGTGTGGACCACTTGGTGCATCTGGCACGGGAATTGGCGGAGAATCCACTGGCCACGTTACAGTCGCAGGAGAACAGGGATGAGTCAACAGTGGAGGATCTGAAGAACAAAGTGGACCAACTTGCCGGAAAGCTTGCAGCAATCAAGACGGAATCACGGAGGCACGAACGAACGACCCGATGCTACAGGTGTGGCATGCATGGCTACTGGAAGAATCAGTGTCGGCGTACCCAACCACTTGTGAATAATAAAATTTCGAATTACTCCTCTTTTCCCGGGTGGGTTGCGATTAGTGCAGTCACACAGGCTACTATACAGGCCGTTGTCGAGATAGACGGGAAGAAGGAGCTGTGTCTGATTGATACGGGAGCAGGGGTATCGCTGAGACGGAGAGGGAACGAAGCTGTATGCAAACCGTGCGCGCTAGCCGTAAGAGCAGTGGGTGGATACCAACTGAAAATTGACGGATTATCAATGCACTCAATGCGTCTAAGCGACAGGTCCGTGCAGCACGAGTTCCTTATCAGCCCAGACATTGAGCAGACAATTTTGGGAGCAGATTTTCTCAAGGGCACAGAATCCGTGGTTGACCTAAAGCAGGGAAAACTGGTGACAACGTATGGCGCAGGCAGGCATGAAGGTTACACAAGCACTGCCGTGAGCGAGCTGCATGTCCGAAAGCTTTCGTCCCGTAACGAGCCGTCAGTACAGTCCGTGGTCAAGGAATACTCCGAATTGTTCACAGTCGAAGAGGATCCGTTTGGCTTCTGCTCGTGGATTGAACACGAAATTTCCCTCTCGTCCGAATGCTTTCGACCTTACGGACCCCGTCCGGCGCCGCTCCATCTACGGTAGGAGGTCCATGAACAAGTTCAAGAGATGTTGAAAAATGGCATAATCGAGGAAGTCAACAGTGCATACAACTCCCCGGTTGTGCTTGTAAAGAAGGCACATGGAAAGTATCGGTTCTGCGTGGATTTTCGGCGTTTGAAAGAACTGACCGTAAATCGGGTCGTAGCTGTCCCTTCAGTTGCGGAGATTTTCACTTCCCTCCAGCATTCCCGATATTTCACGGTGTTCGACTTGCTTTCCGGATATTGGCAACTATCAATCAAGGCGGAGGCCCTGGAGAAAACGGCGTTCACGGTTGGGGACGCCCAATATCAAATTAGACGGATGCCGTTTGGTTTGTCGGGGGCACCATTCACATTCCGGCGTTTATTGCTTCGTCTAACGAAGGGTCTACAGAATGTTGCCTTGTACGGAGGCGATATCGTTGTGTACAGCAATTCGAAATCAGAGCACGCAGTTCACTTGAAGGCCGTATTGAAGCGTATCTGGGAGGCTGGCCTGCGAAAAAATGAAGCCAAGACACAGCTCGCTCGGAGTTCGGTGACACTGCTGGAGCATGAAGTTGGTCACGGAGAGGTTACCCAACTGGTAGAAAAACTGGCAAAGATCGAGGAATGTGCTGTTCCTAATTCAAAGCGGTCCCTACGGTAGTTTCTTGGACGAGCAGCATACTACAGCCGGTTTGTCCAGGATTTCAATACGATTGCTGCTCCACTGTACGACTTGCTTGGGCAAAATCGGAAATTGGAATGGACCAGGGAAGCACACGAGGCTTTTGAACGTGTCAAAGAGCGGATGCTGGATCAGCAACTGACCCTCAAACTGCCCAGGGTCGGAGAGATGTTTACTGTTGCAACGGACGCTAGCGACCACGGTATTGGCGCTGTCCTGAAGCAGAGCCATAGAGTTATCGAATATGCCAGTCGCGTCCTGACTAACGCTGAGCAGAAGTACTCGACTTTTGAGAAAGAATGTTTAGCGATCGTCTGGGCCCTGGATAAGTGGAGGCCATACCTGCTTGGACAAAGATTTCATGTCGAGACTGATCACAAACCCCTGGAGTGGATCAGGACCACCAGAGATCCTCGCGGAAAGCTCGCGCGATGGGCACTCCGGTTGCAAGAGTACGACTTTACGATCCGGCACGTGCCAGGGAAGGAGAATCACCTGGCTGATTGGCTGTCAAGACCAGAGGCTGAAGATGAGGCCCCCAGGATCATGATCGGTGCCAATAGCCTCGTCGTCGAACTGGATCCCGGGAGGTTGGTGCAACTCCAACGGCAGGATCCTGTGTTACGGAAGGTTGCAGCCTCCTTGTTGGATGGACGGAATATTGAGAACGGAGACGGAGACAAGGAATTGCAAATGTTCCAGAGTCACTTTGATAGATTGAGTCTGAGTGAGGCTGGCATAATTTCTTGGAACGACACTGATTCTGATGTTGTGCTGCCCGTAATACCTCGCGTCTTGAGAAGGAAGCTGATCGTCGAATGCCACGAAATGGCACACACAGGGTGCACCAAGACATACGACTTACTTCGGCAGAGGGCCTACTGGCCCGGGATGAGAAGTGAGGTGATGGATTATGTGGTGTCCTGTAAGCGGTGCCAACTGATGAAAGGGGATACGACAGGGGTAACCAATCCCATGGAACCCATTCCTGTATCAGAAATCGGCGAGTTATGGTCTGTGGACGTCATGGGCCCCTTTCCGGTGACAACCAGTGGAAATCAGTATATCGTGGTGATGACAGAACACCTGTCGCGGTGGGTCGAGGCGGCAGCCGTGCCAAACCAACGGGCGACGACAATCAGCGGAGTGGTAATGCGTCACATCGTGGCCAACCACGGGGTGCCAAAAATGATTCTAACGGATCAAGGGCCTTGCTTCGAGAGCGAAGAGTTTAGGAGTTGCTTGCAGAAGCTGGGCATCAGACGGCTGAGGACGGCACCATATCACCCGCAAACAAATGGTCTTACAGAACGCAATAACCGAACGATCAAGGAGTGGCTAGCGGCCAAAGGAGGTGATTGGGAAGTGAACCTGCCGATGGTGTTGCTCGCTCATCGGGCTTCCATACAGCCAACCACAGGCAAGTCCCCGTTCATGCTGATGTACGGTCGACATCCGCGCCTTCCAGTTGATCAGGAAATTGGGTTATGGCCGGCAACACACTTGTCTCCAGAGGAGCTAGGAGAGGAAAGGAGGAAAGCTCGAGAAAACTTGTCCGCCGCCCAGGAAAGGACTAGACAGAAAACGGCAAGAAGAAAGGCACGACCATTCCCCATAGGCGCGAAGGTTAAGTGGAAGGATCATCAGAATCCTGGAAGGAGTGGACTGGGATCGCGGAAGCTGGGCAGCCGATGGCAAGGTCCGTTTGTCGTTACCGACCGCCGGGGGAACGTCTATACAATTCAAGACGGTCGGGGATCGAAAAGAGTAAATGGGACTCAGCTTCGGAAGTGGCATGATACACCCGAAGAGTTGCCGAACAGACCAGCTGCCGGAGCCGACCCAACGGAGGTAAATGGAAATCAGTGGCATGCAAGCAACCTTTAAAGGGTGAAGGTGTGTAACGGTGGGTACTACTGATGACGCATGCGAGTAGTATGTGTGTTCTCGTAACTTCGCCTTGATCTAATGGAAGGTGGGATTTATTACGGAATTTGTGGAACTACTTTGCAGTTTTTGCTTGCAATTGTGCGATAGTCAATGAATATCAAAGAGAGTTCAAGAAGACGCGTTCAAGAAGAAGACGGATATTCAGTTTTTAAAAAACAACGTGCAAATGAGAGTTTAACTTTCCTGTCCAATAGTCTGTAACTGTTTGGTTGGCGTTTTTTTCTAAAAAAAAACTCTGCAGCGAAGGGCTTTCCTCCTTACACCAGGACAAAAATGTCGAACCCAACTATAAAGTCATCTTCAACAGATTGTCCTCAATAAGTGACGAAATCGAAATCTGATATGAAGTCAAACAGGTAGCAATCCAGCGACCTATTTTCATGATTGCTCGGTGTATCATGGAAAAGAATAAATTAAGGGTCACCCATTTTCTTAATCCGGCAATTCTTGTATTACCTGGAACTGTAAGAATGAGAGCTTTTAAAGCAAAACTATTTGGTTGTGTCTGAAGGGAATCTCCACTTCCAACCATGCGTCAGATATGACGATTCCGGTGTCAAATGGAATAACAGACTGGACTTCAGTCTCCTCAGTTCACGTGGCACAAATTGACCAAATGGAGCGCCAGGCGAGAAATGATCACTAAAAGCGTGATACTAATCCAACTACTGATGGCGGGCAAGTAGACACAATGCAGATCGAATCACACACTAAAACGTTTGTGAATGCTGATTATACGGGAACGATATCCCTTGTCCTAAAGTTATATTACATGTGATGATCATCAATCTCGTTCAGACCGAGAAATTTGTTTCCGTTTACATTATTTTTGGTGGTTATTTCGAATAACCTTCGGATCGGAACAGTTAGGTTATTCCCATAATATGATGATCAGCAGTCACTGCAAAATATTTGCAGTGGGTTACTATTCAGCTACTGCCGGCCTTCCTGTTGGACGTAGACCGCAAAAACAAGGACTGGAATGTGGGTGTCGTCGATAGCGCATGGAACGAAATTTCGAAATTCCTTACTCTCAACTACTGAATCGGTTCTGTTGGACGAATGTTCCACCGAGCAGAATGCAGTGTCTGTGTTACCTGACTATTCACATTCTTCTAAGCCAATAGTCTTCAAACTTGGAATATTGCCTATCCGGCTCATAAAAGATGGGGTATTACATTCGAATTCTTGGCAGTCCCGCTCAAATGGTATTGTCTACTACTTTCAACTATGCCATTTGCGGCTCAAAATCCCAGCTAAAATGCGCTACGTGTTCAGAAGCATTTCGGGTTTATGGACATTGTAAGTTGCTGTAAGTCCAAATCCAAGGCAAGCTGCATAGCTGGTTCACTCCGTATAGTATATATTTATTACAGAAAGCCTTTTGAGTCTGCTGGATGGGAGCTGAAAACACTAAAATTAAGTTACGAGTGGCTCAGCTCATTTGGTTCAACTTCAGCGTGTGTATGAACCTCTAGTACATCGTTAGCTCTTTCAAATCCACACACTCCGGGATTCGCTTTACGGACAATCAACAGTATGCCACTCATAGACTTTTATTTGACTTGCCAAAATGACATGTGCCCTTCTCGAATTGTTCATCGTGAGATGAATGAGAACGACCAATAAATCAGTTAATTCAACGTTTTCTCTTTACAAAGCCAAAGTAGTTTAGTCCGATGCCTGGTCCAAATGACTCGCAGGATTTTTTAGTCAGGTAATTTTGAAGATGAGCTACAACGTTCGAATATGGTCCCTGAATATCTTTGCAGTTTATTGGCAAGAACTTGCGTCTGCCTGGAAAAAAGTCGATTATGGTGGCCGTAAAACTGAGATCGCTATTTATTTATCTATTTATTTGCTTACTTACTTACTTACTTATATATTTATTTATTTATGGGAGTGCTTTTTGCAAACGTCATGATTGGTTGACATGTTACCGGACGGCTTTTGAGGGATATTAGTCACTAGCCAAAATTAGCACGCCAGAAATCAAGTGGTTCTCTTAACTGGCCAGCTTATAATTGTCCAGCGTCTCACACGGAACCTAAAGTGTGTGTGTGTGTAATGCTGGGTACATTAAACAATCCTCAAGTCAACTTTCTTAAGGAGCCCGTAAACATGATTTCATTTGGCTGATTAACTGCAGAAAAAATCATGGCGGTTAAACTTCTTGTCAACACAAATTACTCTGTAACCCGGAAGTTCGTTTTCCGAGTTGTCTCTTGTGCAACATTTCAGCAGTCGAAATGTCTACGATTACGAGCATTCGCGACGCAATCACAATCTGTCGACATAATTCGGCTTCGCGCGAACAAGAACAGTTTAGACTAGGTGTTCAGGCTAACTTGGTCAAGCCAAGAAAGTTTTTCGGCGGCTTTTTCAACAGTATGTCGGCTGTCACTTGGTTTGGGAAAAAGCCGGTCATTAAAGGTGGTCATATGGAATCGATGAAAGTTCCGACCATTGTTTTCGCCTCCTTTTTAGAACCACATGATTTGCAAACGCTCGAATTTGGAGTTCGTTTTGCTATGAAGATATCTTGGCTCTTCATCGGCTTTATACCATTAGCTTCTTAATGACATTAGGTGCTATGCGTGATTTAGCTATATCGAACGTTTCCAATTTGGTGCATTCTGTTGCAATAAAGATATGGCTCCGTTCAATCACAACTCCCATTTCGTTCGGTCTCCACTTATGCTATTTCATCTATTGGTTGTTGTTCAGATGGCTGTTGATCTGTTCTCGGAGCTCGCCAACTGACTTGCAAAAGTTTCGTCACTATACAAGAAGACATCATCAGTGTGCAGTTTTCTGGGTACATTCTCTTTGCCTGCTTGCGCTTATATAGCATTTAAAGATTATCTTTCCCTTGAAGTGATTGGCCAATTGGGAGACAGCGTTTCGTGAGTTCATTGATCCGTTTATGGTCTTTGTTGCATTGTGGTCTGCGTTCTTGTGAGTTGATTGGTTATCCCATACCTACTATTTTTAGTAGTTTCTCCCCATGATTTGGATCGCTTCTTCTCAATTTGTAATGCGTTGTGGTCTCGCCTTCTTGAGATTGGTTGCACCTCCATTCTAACTGCAGCTCTTCCTGCGTCTGCTGGCTAATTTGTCACTAAGAGATAACATACAATCTCCACATACTATAGAAACGCACACAGGCAAGGAAGAAGTACTCACCCAAATGCACGCTGATGATGTATTCTCTTACGGTGACAAAATATTTGCAAGTCAGTTGGTAAGCTCGGCGAACAGATCAATAGCTACCCGATAAACTACCTATAATCTCATCCGATGTTTCATTCAATTCGGCGAAACTGTTTTTGTCCAGGGTACATAAGATCGTTTTCACCGGCTAGTCATACTATCTTCAGTTTCATAATGAGTCGGTTTTGGTGTTCCCATGGAGCAGAAAGCGCCGACAAAGCCACGTAACTTCAGTTCGCAAGCATTGTCGTCTGTCAGGTTGGCTGACAGAGAGGTGCAGTTCTCCGACCTTGACCGTCGTAACATGGGCAAAGGCAAGATAAGATTAGAGAAATACCTGTTCTGTTCATAGCATAGGACAGTGGCTGATTGGGTGGTTGAACGAAAGCAATGATCGGGCGGCCAAAGTAGGCTGATATGCCATCTCACTGTGAAAAACGTGAAATTGTTTGATGCTGCGACGAAGCTTAGGAAAGGTTAGTGTCAGCCTGGCAGGACATCATTAATGAATTGGTTCAGAATTTTAAGTCCTGGAGTTGTGAATCCGCTTTTGAGCTAGCACTATACACGCTCCTCGTCTGGTATACGGAAGGGACTGACTGATTAGAGTTTTACTGATTGCTCCAGCGTTTTGCTGGCTAACAATTTGCTAGTTTGTATTATGCCTGAACAATCTTCGGCCACAAACATTCTTTGAAATTTCTCTATTTTTGCTGAAATAATGCTTGGTAGTGATTCTACGGAATAAAGAGGCATGTGCGCCTTGTTCAGTGAGAAATTTCTTCAAAACGTCCAGAAACCTATTCATTCATTTTGAATATATTACGTTACTTACGCGTGAAAATTTGGTGAACTTCTGATATCTTTAAGATCTCAACGCTGGTCGACACTTATCGTCCTGAGTATATCATTTAAATAGACAAGTGATTCGGCTACGTCCACATAAAGGATGTGCATTGAAAAAACACTATAAACGGGATATCCAGCTTGGTTCCTGATGAGTCTCCCGTCAAAACCAAATTGGTATTCAGATAAGTATATTAGTCAAATTTCGTGCAATTTGGTTCCAAGTAGAACATAAGGGGGACTCGGGGATTTCGCCTGTCTGGTGAAACCCAACAAGGTTGAAACTGGTTGTAGGCTGCTGACGAGATTTCATAAACCTTGTGAGTAATGTATTGCGTCTATACAACGTGCATATTAGGTTTTCTTTCTTAGTAGTTATAAGCTGTGGATGGATGCCTGAGCAGCGGTTCCAATTACTGCATGCCTTCTGACGTTTGTAAGGGTCTCAGGTGGTCCGGTTATCCCAGTTATCGATCCCAGTTACGACGAAATGGTCGAAAAGCAGCGTAAACAACTCAGGCAAAAAATTTATCAAACAAAAAAATGTGCTCCTTTGAGCAAACTTTATCATACTTGGCTTGCAAATTCTCTCTAATCCCACTTTTAAACGAAACCAACTTACGTACTCTCTCGTAAATCACCTTCTGTAAGATTATGTGTGATTTTTAAATCACGCCTCATTTGAAATCACACCGCTTCAATTCGATGTAAAAACTGTCTTTCTTTTGCCATCAGTCGTCGGAATTTTGCTTAGGCAACTTTTCGAAGAAGCCCGGTTAAAACAGGCACTAAATTTCTACCTACGTGGGTTGAACGTGGAATCTACTTTGAACATCGGTCCTTCAGATACGGAATCAAAAACACCAATGTTATGCACAATACATAGGATCCCAAATGCACTCACTTTAACGTGGCACTCTTGCTTGCAGTTGGCTGGGTGCTGAAACAAGGCACCGTTCTGGATGGATACCGAATTGGGGCGGACATCTGTAAATAACTAAATATTCATTCACAGTAAAGCGAACTCAATCGGGCCAGTGATCTTGCATCATCTCGGATATTCAGACCAACAATTTCTCTAGCAGTGTTGCCACCTTTGAATAACTTGACTACCGTTCGCAAACTTTTCGTCACCAGTAAAGTTAATTTGACCTTATTTCCACAGGTTTATAGTAATCAGTCTAGGCGGACCAGACAGAACTTTTCTGAATAAGAGTAAGCCAGGAGGTTGAGGAATTTGCCAGCTCATCTATTTTAATGGGTCAGAACTGCGGATCTAATTGAAGCTTGATAGTGTTCCTAGTTTCATTGATTGTCAGGTTTCACCGAGGGTCTGACTCATTGGTGAGTGTAGCGGATTTTTGGTTACAGTACCCTCAGTATCGAAATATCTCAAAATGTGGTCTTGAAATACTACTAATTCGATTATCTGAATTCCTTATGTGAATTCATATGCGACCTCTTCTGAATTCCGCTGCCTGCCAGCCGCGTGACTATATTCAACCAACTGAATAGTTCTGTCACAAGCCGTTTCCGACAGTGCCTTTCTAATGAGCATTGTTAGAACTCAACAACTGACAACCAAACCAGTGGATACCGATGTAACCAACACCAGTTATGTGGTGATTCGCTTGCTAAGGCTTGCAAATGCTCCCAATATTTGTGATTCGACTAACTATTTGATTAAAAAATTTCCATCCTGCACTTAGAAATGATGCAACAATAATGTCAGGCAGGTATTTAATCAGCCAACATTCGTGGACAAATCGTTTTCAGTATATTTATTCCTTATCTAAAGCGTCCAAATGGGGATAAATTCGTAATTCTACAGGTAATTCTACGGTACTGTTTGTTCCAAAATTAGTTTAGGTGACACCTACGCAACTACATACGTCTTTTTTGTTTTGTTCACCAAATGCGGTGCAAGATGCCCCTGTATGGTTACGCGTGACTCCCTCATCTTTGGCTGCGTAACCATGCGGAGTTTTGTAGTAGCCTGAAGCAAACGGGTTTTAAGATCAGACAATTACCTCGATTATATCACTCTGCCAACTGACTTCAGAAGGTTAGACGAGGCAGAGTCTCCCAATCAATCAGAATGTCCGAAAGCATTCCAACTGACTGTTCGCCGGATACCCGGATGACTCACGTTATAAACCAGCGCTCGACAAAGTCTGTGCACCTCACCATGCCTCTTCACAGGAGGCGTAAAAACGTAGAAATGTAACATGGCTTTAAGTGCAGTAAGCCTTGAAAGCAATGGGATCACAATACAGTGAATCACATTTGCTCTGTCAAAACTGTTACCAATCGCAACCACCTGTGGTTGTTCTGCTCTTTATGGACGCCAGTAATTACAGTCCTATCTAAATCGTTGGCTAGTAAAGTTGTGCCATGAATAGATTCGCGTTGAATACTACTGGATTGTGAGGAAGCGCGTTGTGCGCTGTTCTCACCGTCAATGGCTCTCAAGATAACACCAGTGTCACAGTCTCCTAGACTACTGGCAGCGATCATTTTGCCCCCCCCCCAACTAGGTTTTTCCAAAAGGCATCTCTGCTCTCCGAAATCTCTAATATGTGATTTAAAATAATATATATGATGCATATATAACAAGATTTATATGACATATGGTGTAAGCGCGTGGTATGTCACATTCTATATACATGATTATACATATATATACATATATATATATGATTCATTATGTATGCGCATATATGAGACACATGATTCAGGACGGCTGAATTTTATGATGAACCGTATGTAATAGATGCGAACTTTATCAGCTACAATAAGGTGAAGAGCACTAGCAGTTTAAAATCGAAGCTCAGCACTCGACTACTCAAGACGATATTTCTCGATAACATGAAATTCAGCGGACACAATCAAAGTTTTTAATGGTACTGACTGTGCGTTTGATGTAAACCGCCAATGCCACTCTTCGGTCATCTCAAACACAAAACAAAACAACGTGCTGAAGCAGCCGCAAAATGTACGCGACTACCTTACCGAGAAATTCTGACATATAATCCGCTTCATTCGCCAGCATCAGCGGCAGTTCTTCCGGATTGAGGACAGTCTGGCAAACAGTTCACAACAAATACAAATCAGACTGACAATGTACACACTTTCGTCATACTTAAATCTCACAGTATATTTATCCATATCGTTTGAGATGAATAAAACTGGGCTTGTGCAGAAAAATTTACACTTAGTTCAGAAGAAAACGCAACCGTAATTAGCTCACGCTTTTTGCCCACAGTTGATTTCAAACATAGATCCTCTATCTGTGACTGGTTGCTCGCGTGTCCAGACCTTTTGTATGTTTCAGAATATCCGCCTCTTATTCAGTAAAGTCCAAAAGTGTGTTTGGTATTAAACAGGTGCACGACGTGCAGAGCAGAGGTTTACAACTCAATATTTCGGTCACCATGTGGAACGTCCATCAGATGTATGACGATCAGAATCACAAGAGATAAGCTGAGATGGTACCCAAAAATATGTAGCCAACATTCAGAAGGTTGATGGCAGTGTGAGGGAATTTGGTAGTTCTTCGACTGAGATTTCGTTCAGTCGGTGAGGTCAGTCTATGCTGAAAAGCAGAGAAGCACTGTACGGCTGTCTGATCCCTATTAGGGATGATCGGAATTAAGTAGCCCATGAAACTCCAAAGAGTGTCGAACCAGCGTTTGAACATTCAAATGTTTGGTCGCAAGCTGCTGGAAATTTCCCGTAAGGATAAAACAGGTGTATAGCGCTTCTCGGCTTTTTAGCATAGATTAAGTTCGCTGACAGGATGAAAGTTCAGCTGAAAATTCAAGAGATTTTCTGAATGGTCCTCCAACACAGCCACCTTTGTTGATCGAGGTCAACTGGTTTATAAGCCTTGATTACGCAGCAGGTTTGAATGGACAGTTGATTCCAGTGACACAGGTGGTTTGTTTAATAATGGTCACTTTATATGCGATTAAGGAGTTTTCTAAACTGGTTGAACCTGGTTGAATAGAAAATAGTGGCGCTCTGACAGCCTAGCACTGGCTCAGCGTTTTCCAGATTCTGTTCTGAGCTTTTCGGTTGGAAAACGCGCACGTGTTCTGCACTTTTTAACGCGCAGTTTCCGTTGCCCACTGATCTCTCCTATAAGGTTAATACTGCAGTCCTCACGATGGATTTTTTACGCGCAAGCATTCCAATCGTCCGGAGTGATAGGCCTGTCTTCTAATCTTACTGACAATTTTGAAGACTGTGATAAAAAGTTGATAAATCTTTGTGCTAAGCGGGTAGCTGTGGACAGTTTCTGGGTCCCCTTTTGCTTGAGATCAATAAAGTCCTCTCAATGAAGGACTCTTTGTAGTTGTTCCTTTGTAACACATCCTGGATGTTTGCAATCCTGGTGGCTCCGGAGGCTTTATTATAAAACAGGTCTGCTTGACGGGTATTCCCCAACACTCTCTTTGGTATATAAAAGGGGATACGGGAAGTGGACTGAGAAATGGATTTTGAATTTCAGTTTCCTGTCATAAACAGAGTTCAGGAACCCTTCGACAGCCCTTCAGCAACTTATGAGTAGTGAGTCAAGTCTATACAATGTATTGCGATATCTAGAATATCGCACCAACTGAAATATTCGGCGGCCTGATGCAGCGTATAAAAGAAATATTCGGGTGGGATTCAGGTGAGTTTTCTGTTAAGAACAAATTGGTTTACAAGTGAGTGTATTTGTGGAGCTCGGGATCTATGGCAAGCTATTTGAAAATTATTCCGATCAAAAAAGTATCACTCAGATAACGTCATCAAACAAGCAGTGGAAGTGAGAACTTATTTATCATCGGTCTCTCAAGGTGTCCGATAAAAAGCCGGTGTCATTAAGGAGCTCATGGTGATACTGTTTGTCTGTGTGTGTTTTTTTGTTTGTTTATTTGGAGATAAAGCGAGTAGGACTCAGGTATGGTTCGATTTAGGATAGGATTGTAACAGGAAACTAATTAGTTCAGGCATCTAAAGTTAAGTAACCTTCTAGTAGGCAGTAAGAAACAGTAGGGCTGTAAATCACGTATACGTTGGTTTGTAATGAGCGTGTATTGATACTCAGGGTGGGCTCACATTAGTGTAGGATCTCAGGTCTAACTTGGTGACAGGATCAAAAAAATCCCCAGTTTTGTTTACCAGATCATTTTGGAGCAGCTGAAAAATTCGGTTTCGAAGTTTGTGGTTGTATAGTCCACGACACATCCGTTCCTTGAGGACATTTGCAAGCCGTTTACTCTCTATCGTCGGCTGCTCTAAGGACTTACCGTAAATCAGGAGAACTGACCGAGATTCACTTAGGTCATTCGTACATAACAGTTGGTTTAATACGGCCATGTTCAGGACAGCCTTTGATTCATAGTTTACCAGAGGTTCCTATGACCCAATCTCGATAAGCCCAAAGGTTCCACAATCCGTTTGTTCGTTTCCTTTTTCTGCCTGTGAGATGTGAGTAGGTTGCTCTTTTCAAATATTCCAGTGCAGGCTGCTTCTTAGGGCCCAGATGGGATTCATTCAGTCGTTACCGCTGCAAAATATGTGTTATCCTAAACCTAGGGGTTGAACATTTCTTTCGTATTTTTGAACATTTCACCTACATTTGTTGGCTTCTTGGGGGTACATATATTTCCAACACTGATCCTCAAATCAGGTCATCGGGTCCTAGTTCTATGATGGAGTGAACATTACGTTCTGTTCGATAACGCCTTCCATGCGACATCTTCAATAAGGTCAGGTGCACCGACAGAAATGGGCAACTAAGAAGGTGTGAATTGACGGGTATCACTGGGCCGCCGAGTGCGAAACTTTGCACCCAAAACACGATGCCCAAGAAAAAGGTTAGCGCCTTAAATTTTCTAGGTACTCGATAAACTTCGTAGTTTTGCGCATTGGGCTGACTTGATAAGATGTAACGCAAATAGTGTAAGCTCCAAATGGAGGATACGAGTATACGTTTTTACCTTCTATCCAATGGTGTCCTTGGCTTTGCATTTGAACTCAACTGTCCCAAGTACTTCCAGCGTTTCCATGATCGGACGTAAAGTGAAAGCTGCTCGCTAGTCCATCATCTGTTTTACCTTCTAAGAGCACATCAGGTAGGCGTAGTTCCCAGATTTCTATCAATTTCATGTACTGATTGACCCTTAAATTGTACACAAGTGGCGGGGTACAATCACTTGAAAGTTGAGTCCACGTTAAGGGTGAACTCAGCTAAATCCCAAGTAAGGTTTCCCTTTATGGTGTTGTTTGAAACAGTATACAGTAGTCGCCAATTGAAACTCTGGGCTGTCTTTGTGCACCATATTTAACTGAGGAATAGTGCAAAACAAGAGATTCATCTGGAATTCATTTGAGTCTCCTTTTAAATCAAAATTAGTGTACAAAATGTGTGTTTAGTCAACTGGGGGACAATTTGGGCTCAAGTAGAATGTAAGGTTTGTGGAAAATCCGAGACTGCGCCCACCTGATGAGCTCCGAGAAGGGTAGGACCGATGGTGGGCTGCTGAAATTGAATTTGTCGAGGCTGTGATCTATCTGAGCTATGCGTTAACAAATAAGCATAGTTCGCCACGGCACTCAAGGCACTGTTTAACTAGAGTGTACTCCGGTTTTTAAAGAAACAACCCCCATCGCTTTGCTACTGTACGGTCCAATCCTGGTTTGGGCTCTTACAAGGGGGATGTATTCCAATGTGTCAAGAATATTTAAGGGCACACCTGATGAGATGTGAGCCGGCTGCCGCCGTTTGCGGGTGTCAGCTACCGTGACCCTGTCTAAGTTATTCACTTCTGTCTTTTCCCTACCATTGTCAAGGAGGTTAGAGGTCTTTTTGTTCACCCTGCGGCTGATACTAGTACCCCTGTGGCTTGTGTTCACGGACACAATATGGCAATATGGCACAACACAACTGCGGTGCCATTTGTAGAGAAATATCTCTTCTTTCCTTTGCCAGCAAGTGAGGAGACCGTTTCGGATTGTTTTTTGCACGATTCCAAACGTAGTCAGTTCTCATAAAGGTTGCTGAAAACGCTTTGGTAGTCCGTGGCCGGTTTCGCCCTTCTTGGGGCTCATCAGGTAGACGCAGCCCACAAATGTTCACCAAGTTTGAGTTCTACGTGAACCCAAATTGCTTGAAATTCGCCAGGTACACTCATTTTCAGAGCAATTTGGTTTTCATTAGAGACTCGCCTGAATCCCAAATTAAAAATTCCGTTCATGATAGTAATTATTCTTCGACAAAGACTGTATAATGTTAAATAGCGGAAACAGATGAATGACTGGTAATGTGTCGAAATATGGGTAGCTCGGGCGAGTTTACTAGTTGTTGATCAGGTGGCTGTTGATCTGTTCGCCGAGCTTGGTGCTCACTGATGGTGTCTCCTCGTATGGTGACGAAACGTTTGCAAGTCAACTGCCAAGCTTGGCGAACAGATCAACAGCCACCTGACCAACAACCAATAGACGAATGGCTGTTGAAAGTTGAAATAAGCCACCTTAGATCTCAGTGGGTTTTGAGGCCAATCTGCACGCGTTAGTAATTTCTAAAAATCGTCACCAGCTTCTTTTGTATGTTCAAAACTTCAGAATGATTTCGGTCACGTGCATCTCAAGTTAGTAGTCCCATTTTTCCGGCCCTGTGTATTCGAGCACGCATTAAGGTAAGGGCAGACGTGAATGGGACCAGATAAAATGAATGTTTCCTTTCTTAGTTAGGTTGACTCAAACGCCAGTAAAGTTGTTAGGTTCTGTATAGATGCTTGTAACCATCCACTATGTTTTGCTTTATACAAGCTTATACCGATCCCTGAGGGCTTCATGAAACTGTTGTGTCACATCTTACCTTCATAAGACTCTAAAAACTAGTCAAAATGAAGACTCAGTTACCATGATGATTTACGATTTCGCCAATCTACTCCGGCGTCGTTCATTTGTGACCAGCGGACATCTTTCAGTAGACATAATCGAATGATTAGAAGTTAATAGGCAAATTTGATTCATCGGAAATGTAAGAAGACTGACACACCCCTATGTGACGGAGCAACTTATCCCAAAGCCACATGGGCAGACACTGGCAACTTTTTTTCAAACTTACCGCAATTGGGAAAATACATGATCCCCTCAGAAACAGAGTTAGGAGGATCTACCCTTCGGACTATATCCAGCGGATAGAAAAGCTTCTACACAAACTCTTATTTCCGACAATTGCTGGAAACGAGTCATCACGGTCCACGGTGATCGGACGGAAACTTTTTAGCCATGGTAACAGTAGCGAATAGTAACCGGGGAACAGGAGAAGAGAGGGACTTGTAAATGGTTACACAAGACGATAAAATTTATATTGCAGCTGGATAATTCAGTAAGCACCAAGAACAAGAAATTCTACTGTGACACGGAAAACGGTCCGGACACAGCAGGTTTGAAAATATTATTTTCTATCAATAGACACCTCAGTGTAGCAGCTGGAACCAGTATCTTTCGTCAACATATCACGCGAAAACGCAAAACTCAGCGTTTGAACAATATTCATGCAGGTCGGCAGCTTCGTTCGCGATCAATCAGATGTTTATCAAATCCACAATGAACTAAAATTAAGGCACCGGAGACTCATTGGTATCCCTTATACGGTCTAGAAAAGAGTTATTTGTCGAACGCAACAAAAGCAGAGTATTCCAGCACTTATATTCAAGTGGAACTAGAACATCATTGAAAAAGAGTGGCTTGCTCTTAACATACTCTGAGTATTGTGACAATTTGACACGTTTTTGGTGTACATGAGCCCCCAGGATTTTTCAGCCGGTACCGGATGCCCTGCTAGCTGACAGTTATAAATTAACACCATCGTCATCACTATTTCGGAGGGATATAAAGTTCGGCATTTGTACCCGTTCAAGTTTTTGGATTCAAACTTTGAAATGTTTACCTGTATAAATTAATTTGAAGCTATCGTCGATATACCGAGATGTCACTATGATCTTCAGAGGAAAGCTACGACTGAGCAATTGTCGGATTTAAACAAAAAGTACCGTATCGTAATCGTCTCGTGGTCCGGTTAATTACTATTTTCACTGAGGCTAGTTATGTTCATTGTTGGAGAGCATGGTCACATGCATAAAAAACACAAAAACCAAATTTAAAAGAATGCTCAAGAGAAAATAAAAGGAAAAAACAGATGAAAGCATGCCATCGTAATGTCAGTCGAGTTCGATTCCCAGCCGATCGATCAGAAAAGTAGTGTCCTAGTCTCACGAACAGGACAGCTTGTACGAAAAGACGGATGTAACTTGTCATCCGGAAGCAACATTGAATGTGCGTCTTGATGGGACTAGCGGGTACCGGAACTCTCCACTCTACCAAGCCTGTCTGTTTTTTGCTGAGTGGGATGTTTGTCGGTGGTGTTGGTCCTTTGCTTTTGATGGTGGACTACCAAACCAGTTTTCGATTTGCAGCTGTTGTCACAGATGAGCCATACGTATGTCCCCAGTGTGGTGGTTGGAACTGATGCAGGGGCACCAGCGGGATCAAAAATAACCAGCAGGCTGAAATCAAACAGAGTGATTGTTCCCAGCCGGAGCTGCCGAACTCTTAGCTCACCTTACCTAACATCCGTGCTCCCCACCTGGCACCAAGATGTGGTAGTTCAGTGCCTTACTATTACGGCTACTATGTACATTCCTCGCAAGCGCCAATGAAGGATCATATAACATATCGATTTGTGACCTTGATCGTAATCTTTGGCCCACCACAACGACATCCATATCCTGCTTAATCATACAGCTGCTCGCCTGTGGTTACCGAGCGATATAGACTTCAACTAATAACCGGGAGGTTGCGCATCCAGATCATTCTAGAGACCCATGAGATGTACAATGTTGATGATTCTCAACAAGGATGAAACAGTGGCTCGGTTTTTTGGCATAGACTGACTTCACAGACAGGATGAAATGTTGATTGTGCACATAGATAAATTGGGCTTCACATGGTCACAGCTTATAGTTGCTTAGGCGTAAAAGACAGTATTTTACTTGAAGCTTCTCTGCAATGGTTTGAACCACTGAAACACGCACACATCCAAGTATAATGGAAGCCAAAATTCAGAAAGATGTCAAAGTTTGAACTGCGTTGCAAAGATTTTGCTCTTCTGTTTACTTACTCCCTCCACCCCGAATGATGGATATTGCATCTGGCCGGGGCTTACAAGATCCTGCTTGCGTATGGTGAGGATTTTGTAGGTCTTGGTTATTAGCAGTATTACATGGAAGCGGTTGTCATCGTTTCAAAGTGATTTGAGATGATCTACATGCCTCTTATGACTGACATCAACACCAGTACTCTGTTTAAGTGCTTACGTGAACAAATAGTGGTGCCGGAACTCAAAAGCCCCACTTTTGTGCAATAATGTTGTAGCAAAAGAAATCCCTCCTCCGGCATATTTGTCGACCAAGCGTTCTGTTCGCCGGGCTTAGCGTTGTCAGTGAGTTTGGCACACTGCCAAATTCATAAGATCAGCAAGCAGTAAACGTACACAAGCTACCAACATTTCGGTAGTCAGGCGCATTATCCACAGTCAAAAACGTTCAAGTGAGAAGCTTTTTGGAAACCTTCAATGAGTTCTGCAAAAATAACGGGACGAAACTCTCAGCATAAACATAATGAACACCTTTGTGCGCACACAGTGAACTTTGCAAAAAACCACGATCAAATCACTAGCGTGGCGGTTCCGCGCTGGGCCCTCCAGAAGAACCATAGATGTAATTTTGACACCATATACAAACAAGGATGTTCCGGCAAATTTCGGTGTTACTAGACACGAAGGCTACTCAAACCGAGTGAACCATATGACCTGCTCATTCTCACGGACTTGGTGAGTGTGCGGGTAAAACGTAGACGGAGCAGAATTGACATATGTCAGGCCGGTCACACCCGGCTCCATTTTGCGTGCAATCTAACTGTTATCTGCTGGACACATTGTAGGCATGAATAACAGAAATCGCACTCACAGTTTGCGAACCCGTGAAATTGCAGACCAAACAGATTGCAACATCATTATGATCATGATTCTGATGCTGATGATGACGCCGATGTTGAGAGTGGTGGTGCTGATGATGACGATCACCACGACGGTGACGATCGCTCAGATGATCCACCATTCCATTTCCCAGTGTGTAACTTATTCCCCCTGGTTATTTATCATTTTATTCATCAGAATTGTCACCAGGGCTCTCAGAGCCCTCTCAGAGACAACACAGACTGGTAACCAAAAACCTACCAGGAATAGTTATTATTTATCTTGCTATGAGGATAGTAAATGGTTTCTGGGGAAAAATGTTTAGCACAAAATGCGTACGTATACATTCAATAAACTGTAATATTGTTGTGAGATTTGTGAACATCTGACAGTTAACAGAAGAGCCTAGTCAGCTGCCGTCTGCACACGCCTAAAGAGATTTAAGATATAGGGCACATGGAAGGTCAAACGCAAGTGCGTTGCACGAAATGATCGCAGCCAAATCCATCCGTGCAAATCGCGAGTGCACATGCCGGAGCAGACTTGGCTCCCTGGTCATCCACTCTAAACTACCACATAAATTCCAAGGGATTTTCTAGGTAGGATTCTTTAATTTAAAGCCAACATCTGCTAGAAGCACGCCTGTTCTGCTTTCAATTGAACACCTGGCCGACTCTACTGTCCGGCAACGAGACAACATAACCAAGCGTATTTCGACTACTAGTTATTCGTCCTGGCGATCCAGCCACACTCTTGAAGCAATTCGGAGACACTGACGGATGAGGCAATCAGCTTGGTGTGAAAAAGCTGTTGTTGGGGTCTGCTTCTATCATGCTCATGTTTAAGCTAAACAAGCATGCTTCTGCGTACTTGTCCACAAACCGATTGTAGCTAAATTACTGTGTTCAGGCATCCAGTAATCAACCATTGTTGACCGGCAGTTTTGCTTCGGGGAAGATAGAGTTCTCTAAACTTTTCAACTCAGCCACAGTCAACCAATTCCCCTATCATAAGCCCCTTTTCGGGGAGAGATGTTCACTATGAACTGTATGCAGTTTGCATCTAGGTTCCGTTAGCTTTTGTTATGGACACTGTTATTTTTCTGCTCTGCAAGCCACGCGACGAAGCATAAGTTGAAGAATTGACCTTACAATAAGTCCCATCCTGCTAGCATCATAGCTTTACTACAGAGTTCATATCACGAAATGATGAGGCCGAATTGTAGCTATAGCTTTATTCGGAGGTTATTGCAATCACACCTTGTTAGTTTCGCCAGAGTTCCGCCGCATGCTGCGAAAATGGCTGTCAATAGCTCGACTTCAGTAGCACGAGATTATGTTGTACAGTGATGTGCAGAGACCAGCTGGTCGCTAAAAATTTAGCTCGAGGGTAAGTTTCTTCCACAATCTCCCATTTCAGAGGGTGGGTTGGTTTAGGCTAACAAATTTGGGTTGTCTATCTATACAGAGGGCAACTCTGGGGGCAAGATGGCTCAGTGGTTAGAGGGCGAATTTTCCGACCGGCAGGTCCGTGGTTCGAGCCCGAACTCTGCATCTCGACTTCTCCTGTCTAGGCTTGGGCAACCTGGCAGTATCGCAGCCCTCGTGCTTCTTTCGGGTGGCATGACAGCTAGACAACGAAAGTGTGTTACAGCTGAACGGTTTTTAAAAATCCTTCTTACAGAGAGCGACAGGATCACAAACTGTCTGGACGTAACACACTACCCATAAGGCCTCTAAAAACTTTCGATAGCCCATGACCGGTTTCGCCCTTTTTGGAGCTCATCAAGTCCCCGAATTTTCGTCAGCCTTCTGCTGTAACTACATCCACCATAGATGAGAGATCCATCTCGGTTCCACTAGGCTTCCCGTTAAAACCAAATTAGGGTGCAAATGCGAGTTTTTGGAGGATTACAAATTCTTCCTATCGCCACTGGATGTCTCCAGCCTTGTAAGTGACATGACACAAATGACGTGGTATAATTTATTGCAAACAGCTGTCAATATTGCAACCAGGATTTCAGGCGCTGATGACCACCCTCACGTCGACACAGACCATTTCTGATTTAGTTCCGTCATACAAGTAGAAACGACCGGTATTGTCATACTGAAATTGGAAAAGGTTTTTATCAGTTGCTTGAACCGAGTAGAAAGTATAGCATATTTGTAAGAATCTTCTAAAAATAGGCAAAAGAAACACAAACGAACGAACCGCAAAAAGAACTTATACTTGAATCGAGGCCTTTGTATCACAGAACCGTGATTTAGTTCAGCATATCAACAAATGAACAGCAGCTCATGACATTTCCTTTGTCCATTCTGGCATGAATTAATCTCTCATGCAACTGTCACACAAACATATTTTCCTAGTCTGTTTGTCAGTCCCTGATATTTTGTTGAGTAGATACGATTCATAGTGACGTGAGTCAGCTAACGGTACCTTCATCACTCGATAGTCGGCTTACAAAGGTAACTGGTGCATCCATCGATTTGCCAGTAGTGTTTCTTGATTCGTTTGACTTTCACACTGCAAATCGGCCCCTCATTGTCCCTATCGGAGCGATGTTAGTATAAACATATTAACTTGCAGCTAGCTTACTGGTGAATTCACATCGGTTGATCCATGTTCACCACAAACGAATCTTAACATTGTAGCATGCGAAAGAGCTCTTTGGAAAAGCTGTGAGCATCCGACCTCAGAAAAATGAGTAGTAGTTTTTATCAGTCAGTCATATCAAAATAAAACATCAGTCAACCAGGACTAGTCCCATTAACCTTTGGATTGTGGCATTTTTTGAGTGACTTCAATTGGTCGCGTGGATAACTGGTTCACCAAAACATTGCAGTTGATCTGTGTACTTTATTTTCAGGAGTGAATTTATATTTTGCGTTCTAAGATTTGTCATCACTTGTTGTGTCTATACACATGCGTGTTTTCATTTACTGCATAGCAAAACGTGAAGCCCTGATCAAAAGAAGTGGTCCAGTTAACCCATCATCACCATCATCACTGTCAGCTGTAAGTACCGCGTACTTGTCGTACAGTAGTTGCGGCTGCCACAATTTCGTCCACCGATGATTTGGGGTGGGGTAGGTGGCTGCCAGTTGGAGCCGGGAGCTGATAAACTGGTGCGTAAATACCGGTCTGTAAGTGGACTGTTAAGTGAGGAGGTTGGGAAGGTAGCTAGCTATGCACTGAAGGCGACAGCTTGGATGCATGAGCGCCATTGATAGCGACTGGGCCATCTCTGACAATGTCCCTAACCACAGGTGACGCAGGTTCTCAAAAACTGCTGTAACCTTCCCAGTCCGGATGGAAACAACATCTCTCGCGAGACCACCGGGACTGATACAGCTGTACAAGTAGGCAAACTTGTCTACTACCTCAAGTGGCTCATCCACAAGCATGAGGCTAGGGTTCGTGTCCACCCAGTCTTGCAGAAGCACTTTACACTTTGCAGTGGTACAGCGCATGCCAAACCGTGAAGCAGAATTATTTAGATTATTTAATATTGTTTGCATTACCACGGCGTCAGATTTAAGAAGAGCTATGTCATCTGCCTACTCGATATCTGTGAGTGGAAGCCCCGGGAGCACTCCGACTCCACAGGCATCGGAGGCTAGTAATGAGTCTTCCATAATCGTATCAATGACGAAGTTGAAGAGGAAAGGTGAAAGAGGACAGCCTTGTCTAACACCACTTGATTTGATGGACTCAGGCGAGAGTTTCCCGTAGACCTTCACACGGCCACAGGAGTCGGCGTACAGCGCCTTAAGGAGGGTCAAGAATTCATGGGGGGCACCTTTGATCCACGGACACTGCCATAGTGCCTGACGGTCCACAGACTCAAAGGCAGCTTTCAGATGAAGGAACACAACCGTTGTTGGTTGCTGGAAGCAGCGTCGCTGTTCCAGAATTTGTCGGAGGGTGAAGGTATGATCGATGCCTCCTCTTGCAGGACGGAACCCTGCTTGGTTTGCACGGATCTGTCTCTCCCTGTGTTCAGTCAACCTTCGAAGGATAAGACCGGAGAGCAACTTTGATGCCACAGCTACCAGGCTGACGCCACGGTGGTTTTCACACAGCGTCCGCGTACCCTTTTTGAAGAGAGGAATAACTGTCGGCGTGCCTTAATCTCTAGGCACTTTCCCTTCGTCCGGTTAGCTGGTCAGTAATAGTGTTGGATATGACAATTCTACATGGGCTCTCTTAATATTTGGACGTGTGCTCAAACAGCTACTCCTCACCTTCACCGCGGTACTTGCTTCGCGCCTTGGTGGATGAAGTTAGATGTGACCAGAATCCCTGCGATATATTTTACTGACGAAACGAGAGTTGTTGTTTTGAGTGGACAAATCATTTCAACTGCTTAAAACATGCGCTGCACTGTACATTCAACCTGACAGGGATGCCGTCAGTAAAGACTTCAGGGTTCCCATACAAGGTATTTTCGTTACTTTTGTTGCAAACTCGTAATGTGGATAGCGGTTAAAACCAAACGTTTGTATGCTGCAACTTGAAAAAGCTTGTGCAAACCTGACAGAACAGAATTAGTGAATGATAATAGCTCATCAAAGGTGATAGGTTGGAAAGCCCTGTACCGTTAAGTGAAAATGCTTGCCTACCTAAACTAGCCTTGAATTAGGGATGCTGGTGAAAGCAGAATGTCACTCAATAACAGTAACTAAAAAGATCCCCCTCCAGATAGACTTAACTTCCCAATAAACGGTCGTGGGAGCGCTAAGATCCTTTATATTGCATGGTCCTACTTGGAAAAATGAACTCGAGTCTTAACATAACTCACCGACTACAGTGCAAATATGCCTGCTGCGAAACACAAATATCAAAGCAGGAGTTGGGAATGTGCGAAAGCCTATTTTAGAACGAACCAATCAGAAGAGTGTTCAAGGTCGTCTGCCAATGATTGTGCATTGAACAGCTTGTCGGAGGGTCCTGATTTGACGCAAACTTTGCCATGGAAATTGCAGAAGAGCAGATTGCAGGGACTGACGTTAACAGACACAGCAAGTCGGAGGTGATCAGATTCGGGTTCATATGCACCGAAAGTATTGATCCAAGCTACACACGCAGAAAAACACTTCTTACATGTGCTCATTTTCGACTGATTGGCAGTAAACTCGTAGAATATGAGTACTGCGCCGTGTCAAGTATATGATGCATTTTCTTAGTGGTCAACTCAGCCAGTAGCTATAAACTACTGCAAGTCTGACAAAGCAGAGCAGTCCGGACCATGCACCTAATGTAGGATTCCCGAGGCACGTGCTAAAACGAGCAAAGACAGATTCAAGTGTATTGTCTACCTGTGCCTCAGTAGTAAACTGGATGTCTCAATGTAGCACAACGAACTTAACGAAAAGGTTCTGTGCGTGTACAACTCGTCTATACCGTCTCGTGCTGCTTCGGCTGCAGTCAGACGGCGCTTATGGATCAACGCTGGCAGTCTATTACGTGAAACGGATGGTTTGTATCATTCACGTGACCGGTGTCACTAATATATGGTGTAGTCGAGTTTTTGACCGAGCCACTGTTATTCCGGAGAGAAACTCAACATTCTCTTGGCAAGTTTCCATGTCGTGCGCCCAACATATTCCGCTGAAAAACAGTAGGTGAAGGAATCCACAACCACATTCTGGGTGAGGACTGGCATCTTGTCTTTGAGGTTTAAGTTGAGCGAAATGTTGGCTGTAAGCCAAGGACGAAAACGAAAACGGATTAAATAAGTGGTGATTGACTGCGTCTGTCATCTCAAGTGGACTCAGGTAGACAAGTAGTGTCCTGACTATGGGTGTATTCAAGCAACTGTTACAAAATCAGTAAGTCCACCTATATCCACTAACACTGCGGAAAATGAGGCAAAACGGCAATCATAATCTTTGTCGTCGGCAGTAATCGGTGGGGACTAGCACGGACTTATCCGACAGAAGGTTCACGTGAATCGAAGTCAATCGAAAAGCAGTCAACTTGTGTGCAACTGGTGCGAACTCCGTGGTTGAAGGATGATTGGCGTTTTATACTGTCGTAATGCGAGTTACACGGGTGATCAGCCGCTTGTGGACGAACGGCTCAATATTCAACTACTAGCCTGAAGGCCGTGAATGCGGATCTTCCTGGAGATGTTGGGATGCGCTCTGCTGATTGCTCTCAATAGGGATGAAACAGCCAAGCAGTGCTTCTGGGCTTTTCAGAAGAGATTGATCTTACTTACGCGGTGAAAGCTCGAATGGAGACCTCTAGACCCAATAACTCCTGTCACTTGTCAACTTTCGTTAAAAGTCGGATTGTCGGTGTGAATCCGGAGATTTAATCGTGTTCTCCGCGATCTACTCCAGACCAGTCAATGTACGCGATATTTCTGTGACATAATTCTGAGTTCTCCCCAGGACAAGCTTTCATTTTCGAACAATGGAATTAGGAAAAACAATCCAAAGCCGCGTGTTAGCTAGCAGATTTAACATCAACCCAATGCTTTCCGATCAGATGAAGATGGGTGAGGCTATTTCCTTCTCCCTTTAGAATGAAATAAGCCTTTCCAAAAAGTTACTTCCATCTCTCAACTCACAAATGGTGTGGACAAGATGACGTTTTGACGTGAGCTCCCTTTTTTTTAAAGGCAAATAGACCAGTCGCTGCTTAACCCTAGGTTGTATTGATTTGCGTGCGATATCATAGTGCGATGAAGTACCGCCCTATACAAGCAAAACGGTACTTTGTGCTGCGCCTTGTAACTCTCTCCTAACAGTCAAAAAAACTATATCAAGCTGGGCGAAATTTATCCACTGCATGGTCAGGAACTGCCAGGCGCCACACAAGTGACTTCATCACGCGTGAGGAGATTTGCTAATTTTTGTGAAGATTACATCCTGTCAGTGAAGCCGCTGTGTGCCGAAAAGCCGAGAGTCAGTACGCATCTCGCGAAAACCCAGCAGGGAGTCACAAACCTGCGACCTTCCTGCTGTTGGTTCGAATGGCTAGCCGTTTGGACACGAGCGGCTGATCTGCACTGTGATTAACTGTGGTTAACATGGACAGGACAAAGCACCACTCATTCTACGGTCACAGAAAACACATCACGTGGTCCCGTATTGACTGGTTCCTTGAATGACAAATTCTCAAGTCAAAGCTTCAGTCATATTTTGAAATTATTCTCCCGCTGACCTACTTTGTTTTTCCCCAGTTGATTTTAAGTACTGCTGGCGGACTAACACCACAACTGTGGTCGAAAGTTTGGGCCATTGATTTGATTTTGTTTCATTGTTGGCTTGCAAATAAAACTCAATTAAACAATTCCAATAAGGGCTACAAACATTCGACTGCGTGAGCACGCTTATAAGTGATTACAAGCATGCCTATATTTTCCACAGCGTAACAAAAAAACACTTGACCTTGTAAAGACGTAACACACTACTAGTAAGGTTGCTAAAAACACTACGACAGCCCATAACCGGTTTCGCCCTTCTTGGGATTCATCAAATAGGTGCAGTTCCCGAGTTTCCGCCAACCGTATGTTCTAGTTGAACCCAAATTGCACGAACGTGGCGAAATACATTGCATTTGCATACTTCCGCTAATCTCGTGCAATTTGGGTTCAAGTAGAACACAAGGTTGACGAAAACTCGGGGACTGCGCCTACTTAATGAGCCCCAAGAAGGGCGAAACTGGTCGTGGGCTGTTGAAGAAGTTTCAGCAACCTTATGTGTAGTGTATTACGTCTATACAGTGTATAAAAAATCATAAACGAAAGATTCAGCTGGGTGCCAGGTGAGTTTACCGGCAAAACCAGATTGGTATGCAACTGGGTGTATTTCGCTGCCACTTGACACCGTTCTTTAAACTCACATCATGTTCGGGCACGGTTACCTCCATTGATGCATTGTATACCCGGTTCTTAACCAAAGGGCACCCGGGATTCATAAAATTACAGGCGTTATCATTCGGCGGATCGAATGCTTTACAGTATTTGAAGATAGACAGCCATACACAAAGCCACGGCTTAACAAAGTTTGTATTTGCAGCTGTAAAGAAATGTGTATAGAAATGAAGAATGATTATAACCAGGACGTTGTGTTCATTTGCATTTCAAACTAGAAATTTACCCAAAGGTGATATATCAAATACTGATATTCAGTTGATTCCCCCGAACACTTGGTCACCTTTACTTGTGGTGATTTTTTCAAAGAAGTTGTTTGTAGAACGACCCGTGGTAACTGTTAAAAAGTTTAAACACGGCTTCCAAAAAAAATCCTCATACTTTTGAAGGTGTAAAAAGGCTCTGCGGATTTCAGTAGTGTCTTAAACAATGTATTGATGAGGTCGACGAAAATTAGTTAATAAACCGAAAACCTCGTTGCTTGTCACAGTGACTCACTGCTCGAGGTAATCACACTCGCTATTCCAATCGAGGGATGTGGTCTGCTTAGCTGCCTAGCAGCTGGTGTTGGTTAGGTCTTGATAAAACAGCCTACGAATTATTTCGACTTTTTTGGACTCCTCAGACATAGGAACTAGAAACACTGGACTCAGCAGGGATTCATTGATTAACTGATTAATTAATTATTCAGTAATTCTCAACCAAGTATGTAAACTAACTCGCGTGTAATTTGATGCTCGACTGCGCTGTGCTACGATAACTGATGCCTGAATTTTCAGGCCTTCAGAAAGGCGGCTAACGTTGTTCGGTCACTAGCAGAAAAATCCATGTTGGCGAGGTGTGCTTCCTCCATTGAAGGGGATAAAACCGATAACATCGCGGTGCTGATCATAATTTGATCAATGCAAGTCCTTTCATGCACATTTTCAGTTTGTTTGGTAGCTGATTCAAAGAACCTTCACGATAACTGGAACAACGGCATGAAGGTTTGATTGAACCAGCTTTTTTGATTCAAATGTGTTGGACGCACAGTCTTCTTCGAAAGCCAGTACATGTATCCGCTAAACTTGATGGGGGAAAGCAACCAAGTTAACTTGTTATGATCGGCTTTAGAAGTGTCCTTTTGAAAGCAAATGCCAAGTTACACTTTTTAGGATATGTGTGGCAATTCTATTGTGGTTGTCGATGCATTGATGCAGTGCTCTAAAGACCATCCTGGACAGTTTTTATAGACTAGGTGAGAGCTAACCGCACTGGTGATCAGCCGCCCCTGAACCGTCTTCAATTGATAGCCGGGGGTTCACAGGCTTCTATCGTGTTCGAGGTTTCTAATTGATCCCAATGCGCATGAAGCAACTATGCGATTTTTTATAAACTTTTCAGCATAGGTTGGCCTCACTTGCCGGCTGAAAACTCTATCTAAAGAGTTTCTCAACCCCTTCATATTACAGTCAAAGAAAACGATGGTGATTATATTCCAAATTCAGGCAACCATGTTACTACTTGGTAGTAGTCAGATTACGTTTTTCGAAATCTGATTGTACGTCTGCCAAGTACACAGCAACATTGCAAGATAACGCGGGGAATATCATGGAAGGATTAGAGTCAGCCTCATGTAAAACTCAGAGGACAAATTAGTGGGATGAAGTAGCCGAAAATAAGTTGTATCCTGGAAAAGACACTCGAGCAATGGTAAACAGAACACCGTTCATCGATGTAAGAATAGTTGTTCTCGATGATCGATACTTTCCCATGCTGGATTGTTAGATCTCCTGCAAACACTTATGCTGTTTGCAGCAAGGCTAAAAACTTTTAGAAAATCGCGCTGTCAAAATTGTAGTTTGAGTTACATGCAACCTGATGCTGGGTCGACTCTTTTTTAATCCAACGTTTAGTTCATGTGCTCAGCTGAACTGCAGGAGAGTTTACATGCTTACATTTCCATTTCTAGAGACAACTTATATTTCGTCTCTAATGCGGGCATACCAGAATCACAACTTTATTACTTTCTCATTAATGATATAAAACCGGAAAGTGGGGTTAGCGACGTACGTGACTGGAAGACGATCGATGCTTTCACCTTCGTTTTCTGTTTCAACCTGCATTCATTCACGTTGCATCCGCTTATTGCCAAATCCTTTACAGGTTTCGAATAGTAGCCTACAAACGAAAGAAATCACGTGGATTTTTCTTCAAACATGAAAACAATGCAGCCTATATGCGAAACCAAAACTCCAAAGTTTGGTTTTGTTCGCTCACAGTGCGTGTGAATCACCGGTTTCAGTGGATTAGTAAAATTCGGATTGTTGTGAGCTATACCTGTTTAGCAAATTCTTTGTCATAAGTACGAGAATCCTGTGGCTGTATAGTGCTTTTCCGGTGCAGGAAAACCCGGATGGGTTGAATGGCTTGGAACGGTGACGAAACGACTTTTCCAGAGCCAAAAATGTGGACAATAATTAAAGCATAAGACAATTTGGAATCCAAGTGACCGCAACAAGTACTGTTGAGTAAACGTGACTTCCTTAACCACCCCTTCGTGGCAGCAAAAGCTTTGTATAGCAGCTGGGTCATCGATGCTAAGCGCTATTTTGCCAGCAGTTGTTGGTTAATTTACACTCCAGTCCCCAAGAGATTCAACACTTATGAATTCCCCAGGTAACAGACCTAATGAAGAAAACGGTAATAGCAATCTTTTGAATTTCTGATCTGAAAGCTGATCGGTTAGATCTGCTTTGCTTCTATTCGGATGGTACTTACCTGGTCGACGGTCAGTCAATCAGATTAATTGCCGTTGAAAAGTATTCCATCGTGTGCTTGCTTTTGATTGGACACAGAAATTTCTGAGCCACGTATAAACCACTGGGTGAGTTGAGCGGTATTTTTGGTGTTTTTTTTCCGGAGGAAGAGGTTTTATCAGTTAGATTATACTATCAAATAAGTTGCTTTTAAAGAGTATGATATGGACTCCAATGCTACAATTCTGAAGTGATGATTCGGCTGTGTCATGTTTACACCTTTGAACGAGTGACAACATGCTAACATCACGTGTCAGAGACCCGGAGTTAAACTCTCGTCAGTATGGGGGAGGTGCTTTGATGGTAGAGAAACTCACGTCCAGTGTTGCCCTGTTTCATATCAGACAAAACCAGTGTGGCAGAAGAAGCAATCAGAAGAGCGATATGAATGCAATTTTTCACACATTTTTCAACTATCCAAGAGTAATCAGACGTCATGCAACAAAACCTGAATAAAGTGAAGACAGATGATAAAGATATTCGTATCCCTAGCTACTATTCCAGAAGTTGATGATGTGGATCGCGCCAGGTTATCCTGATGTGACATTTTGCTTTGCGTGAGACTAGAATAGAAGGACTGGGAGAAGGTAAACCAGCTATACAGTGAATCCTGTAGGTAAAGATGTACAGTGAATTGAAAGATGACTATCAATTCCGTATGTGTTTGCGAGAGAATCTTTTGAGGTTTCTGACCAAAAACACTTCCCCATAAATGGCAAATTAAACTACAGGTAGAAAGGAAAACTTCTCGAATTGCCTGAGTCTTCAATGTGAGTAGCTGTCACTAAACAAGCTTGTCAACACCTGACCACTTCCAGCAGACTCCACAAGCAAAGGGTGTGAGTTAATCAGTCTGCACGTGACCACATGCTGTGCTTCTGTAATTGGAGGATGAGTGGCTCTGTATCCTGTCTAGGTGTGAGTTGATCACACTCCTGATCAACCAGTCCCGTCCGAACGGTTAAGTGTTCAAACTACTAGCCGGGCGGTTGGAAGTTAGAAACTTCCTGGAGGTTCGTGTGACAAGCATTGCTGATGACTTCAAACAAGGGTGAAAAATAGATTACTTTCACCACTCAGTAAAGCTAAAAGGCAGTTTCAAGCATCAGAGGAGAGAATATACACTTTCGAAGTAAATCTGTTGTACATGTACTCTTTGACAAAGAACCCGTTCTACAAGGAAACGCAAACTAAAGTTTACATCACCGTTAGTTCCTACAGTCTGACAAAGTCTTACACCCTTTTGAGCATCACGTACTGGTAGAACATATGAATTTTTTTCAAGAATTGGACTAAAACCCTTGGATGAAACATGACTCACTACAATCCGTCCACTTGGTGCTCTTTTGTGCCTTCACGGTGAGCATGATACAAAGCAGGAGGATCAGATAAATGCTGGTTTTATTGACAGCCATTTAGAAAAAAATGGGTAATCAGAACATGAGAAGAAAGACCGATTAATTATTTCGTCGGGTTTAAATACAGATAGTCAGAGAATAACTTGAAAGCAGTTCATATCTGCGAGGTCGTCTGACAATTCAAGACAGTCGCCGATTTCTTTGATCGGATGACTGGCCTAATTGCGGTGATACTGTTGCAAAGTCACCGCCAAACATGGTCAGAATCCAAAGTTCATTTTGTCTGTCAATAGAACAGACAGAATAATCCGTTAGTAAACCATCACAGATTAGAAAGTTCGCACTTCGTCTGTTTTTACGGAATACATGAGAATACGTTAAGTCGATTTCGATTAGACCAACACAACCGTTGATGTGATATTTGTGTTAACGTCTCCAAAAACATAAGCTTCGAATGATAAACAGGTTTTAACATGCTTCATAACGCCCCCTGAGAAGCTTGTGCTCCCAAAGAAGGGATAAGTTGTAAGGTAAACAGTGGATGACTAAACCATTCCACATGGGTGGTGAGTGAACTTCTAACAAAGAAGAGTACGGCAAAGTACGGCTTCTTCCCTATATGTTTTGTCTTATTAGAAAACAACACTCAAGTGCAAGTATAGTCAGATTCACCCAACAACCAGATTGCCAGTAAAGATGCCAGCTTGTTGTTCCGTGGAATCACTCAGTCTTATTTTTGATAAACAAGTATGGAAAACCGGTATCTTAGTTTCCTCGATATCAGTTAGCATCTTACCAAGCTGCGCGGATGAATGCTGCAAACGTGTGGCTCGAAGCCTGTCCCCCTTTCCCGAGAGAAGCTCTCTCTTCGGGAGATGTACTACCGTAATCCTGACTAGTTCTCTTAATTGTTTACCTTTTCGATGTAACACACAGTCGACTTGTCACTCACCTATGCCACCCCTGTCATTTCAACCTTGTGAGCAGCATGCTACGTTTTGGGTTGCACAGTTAGTTAAGTTTGTACCTGTTCGAAGAATTTTAATCAACTTCTCATAACCTTTCTGAGTTATAAGTCTGGCATTGTAACTGAAAAATCTACTTTGTTTCCAAGTTTCTCGGTGCTTGTAAAAACCAAATATCAGTGCTTTTTGTGGCTGTGAATACGAAACATTAGAATATTTGTTTATATATATATACATAAACAAATTAACTATGGTTAAAAATGGAAAATACTGTGAAGTTATTTTTATATATACGTACTCAAAATCGGGCCGATCCATTCAGCTGACAGTTGCATTCAGGTTCATATCAAATATGTAGTATCGACTGAAGTAATGGTTTGTTTTCTGTAATATATTCATATTGTGTCATCTTGAGTGTTTCCTCATCCAGACACTGAACCGTCACTGTACTTATGCATCATGAGCTCTAGGCAGTTGCCTAGTTACCAGCTCTAGGCAGTTGCCTAGTTACCAGCTCTAGGCAGTTACCTTTGTCACGGAACAAGACACTTGCTGGGCTAGCATTTTCACAGCTGCAGTCGACATGCGGACGGTTGCGCACGAAGAATAACGGGTAAGGGACCAGTCAAATCCGTCCGCCAGTTTGAATCAGACACCGCTCAAGGTCATTCAAACAAACTTTGAGCGGTGCAGATCGTATATCTTCCTGAACAATGGAATGAATACCATGCAGTCTTCATACAATGAATGATGTTCTCTTTTTCATGATAAAATAAAAGATTAAGTTAGTCACGGGACTACACAGAAGAACTGATATCTCTTTTTACGGAAAATGTTTGATTTATGTGATTTACAAGCACCCATCAATTCGGTATTTGCAAGTTCTCGATCGTTATCTCGCTGAGTTACCAGGGGACATAAAACCTAAGGTATGGCCAGTGCTGTACAAGCTTACAACCCTATTGATTAATGGTGATACGGATTGAGAAACAGCCCTCCAGTCAAGCAACACACCTTTTCACCAAAGGCAGAATTGGGCTTGGATTATCCAAGATGCAGAGCCCAGTTGTTTCAGTTCACAACAATAGACGACTTAGAACAAACGAATAGTGACCGGTTTCAAGTGCTGGACTGACACGCATAGAGCAGACCAATCACGAACAAACATGGTCCAATATCAAACAAAACATTCAAATAGCGGTGAACAGCATTGGTCTTAGGTGAATAAAAATCATGGGTTTGCCTTAATAAGCCACGTTTTCCACTGATCGATTTCAAGTAACGCAGTAGAGTTCGGGCTGATTTTATCGTTTTGAGCCGACAACATTTGAGCGCGCCTCGGCATGGAACTAGAACGAAATGAGGCAACATTTCAAAATCAATGTAGACGGCAAACTAAACCTGAGACAGACTGTATTCAAGCTCTGGTTTGGCTGTGGTCAATTTAGTCCATTTACGTTAGCAAATTTCGCCTCGTTTTATTCAACTATTATGGGATTGTTAGCAAATGTTTGCTCATTTTGATTAACTTCGAATTTAGGTAGCTAACCCAAGTAAAATTTCTGATTTATGTGGAACCGCTCCCATGCGACTACCGAGAAAAGCTGACCACATTAAATAGCCACGCTCAGGTTGACACCGGTTAGATCTGTGACCGAACAAATCGCAGACTTGATCTACATCTGATATCCTGATTGTTACCATCCTGTGTGGGAATGCGGTAAAATTTGGAAATTTAGTGATGTCATAGTTGGCTTTCATGAGGTGAACACGAATCTGGTAACGGCGTTTGCATGTTTTGAGCTTCGGAATACCGCTCCATTTTGATCACCGAGGAAAAACCGTAAACCCTGGTATTGCTGACGTACTGACATAAGGGAATTACTATGGTTCAAACGAATAGCTCTCATAAAGGGATGCGGATCAGCGACTAGATGCTAAAGACCAGTAATAACCCAGTAAATAGAACAACCTTTTTGGCCAGGAATGATGTTTAAAACTATGTCTAGAGTTGCCTTCTGTAATGAGTCCACTTGTGTATTCCCGAAGTGTGAACTTCAGGTAAATCAGCTTCAGGGTAGAGCCCTATGAACTAACAGTGACATCGTTTATGTCCCAAAAACCAGCTAAGGGAATGTGGTTATTCAGTTACAGAAAATATGATGAGTCAACTGATTGCCGAGGCTTGACTCCTTCTTGAATGTGAACAGTCTCTTGACACCACCGTGATCATAGAACTCCGACAAAGTTACGGTGATTTTGAGCTTCAATTAGGATTAGTTTGTCAAATGAACACCGGAAACAATTCTGAGAAGAAGATCTGTACTTTCCCATAGAAATTTTTGCGCTCACCTTTGTGGCCAAACAAGTAAAGTAGATTTTCATGGTGATTTAACTGTTTCCGCCAAATCTTTGACGGTGTGACTAGTTGAGCCCGATAGGTGATATTAACTTGATGTTTAGGCCTAAATTGTAGTGTGCCGCAGACACTGAAGTCGAAGTGAAATTCAATAGAGATCACATTCTGTACAGCTGTTTCATCAGCAGTGCGCATCTCACGAAACTCATGGAGTTTTGAACCCACGTCCTTCCTGCCAGTAGGTGAACATGATATTCTTCAACCAGACGAGCAACACAGTGGGCATTTTATGCTAAACCTGGGTATTTTTCCATGATGCAACTATTCTTGGATCGACCTTTGGTGACGTTGCATTTAGGCATGATCAATTGCTTCGCGAGAAGCAAGAATGTCTGCGTAGAGAAACCTCATGCTTTCCCAAGTGCTTCGCCTGCTGATTCCAGAGATATTTTTGGAGCTCAACGCCTAAAACCAACGTGTGCGTGATTTGTTACCCATCGAGGATTCTTCACGTTCCATGAAGCCCCTCACCCTGCTTTGTTCTTTTACTTTTCCCGGAGTCAAAACTGTGTTCTTTATGAACGTATACTTTTCTGTCTCGGTAATAAAACGGTTTCCTCTGAAAGCTCGCCAGAAATGAACAACCATACATATCTCATGTCTCGTTGTCAAATGTTTTCACTAGACTGGTTATGTGCTTGATTAAACTCGCTACCACTTTGATCTTTGTGAGTCCATTCCGAATTTCGATCAACAGTATTCTGTAAATTAGCGAAAACGTTAGTGTACTACCAAGATACCTATTTGCAGAATAAGATGGCGGTAAGCCGCCAGCCACCAAGTGAGACTAAACTGAGTCACCCTAGGCCATATTTCGCTTGCAACCTGTGGGCTTCAGGATTACTAACTTTGACCCAAGCCATGCTCATTCGTTCAACTGCACAACATGCAAAAGTCCCAGTAATGCTGGTCTCATTTCGGCGACATCGCCAGCTCTGTGAGAAGATACATGGAGAAAGTTGCAGTTTACTTGCGGACCGAACACTAGCGTTATCTTTCAGCATATGATTAGTGCCTTTAGGCTTTGTCCCAAATCTGATTGGTCCCCCGAATGGTATCGGAACTACAAATACTTATTTCCCTAATTTTAGCTTCCGGAAGGCTTTCGAGGACTTGACTTCTTTGGAGGTGGTGTCTCTGGAGGCATATTGGCTGCGTAGTTTCGCGAGATGAACTAACCGGCCAACCGCTACCGGACGTGTTGTTAAGCTGTCGTAACAAAGGTGAGGAATGTAAAACACTGTGAGTTTTGGACTTGACGTGTTCACAGGTACCAGCTTCCCGGTGGGGGCTAGAGAATTAAGACACACTAACGGAATGGAATAGTCAAGCACTTTACAGCCGTTTTGCTCAGATCTGTCGCATGCCAAGGTCCTGCTCAACTTCACTGAATCGATATGGTGTGATGAACTCACTTCCTCCATAACAATTGTGGGGAACAAATTTGAGGTGCCTGGAACTGAGTAAATGTGCTATCACCATTCGACACTTAGGAAGGTCAGATGCGATGAATGACGACTAAACTAAGCTGTGGTGGGCATTATATGTTTAGGTCATGCTTGTCCGTCAGGTCACAAGTGCAAATAACAGTCTCCCGGCTGGTTGTATTGTCTCCTCTCTGAGCCATTCAGACATCTCAGTGGCGCATAAGCAATTACAACATGAGTCACTCCTGAACCACCGCTGATTCATCTCGTTTTTAAGTCAGACTTTACACCCAGGAGTTACTTCTAGAAACATCCGCGTTCCAACTAATCAGAAAAAGTACCCTGAGGCCACAAAATCCTGTTAAGTTTTAGACAGCATTGCCGGAATATCTGTCAGGAAGGTCAGATTCCTGAAAATAGTCCCAGAATACCCGAAACCTACTGAGACGCTCAAACCCTACAAAAATCGCAGTATGGAAGTCGTCAGGCCCCCAGGCAAGGAAAGCCAGTTTCTGATCGGAAGCTCAGACAGTCAATCAATTCAGTAATGACCGAAGATACTGAGTGTTCAGGCATTTCATAGAAGCACGGTGGACGATAATGGGTGTTCACCCAAAGCCGATCAAGGTCGCAAGTGTGCTTTAAGTAGCGCCAGGCCCCTTGTAACTTTTGCACTCGCTTGTTCGCAAGAAAGCTGTAGTGTTCCATTTTGACAAGTCTTTTTCGGAGACACTAAAGCGGGGATGGCAGTTCGTTACCACAATATCAATATTTTTGTCGAATACAAAACTCCAGATGAGCGATGGGTAAATATCTTCCTGTTAATTATACTACTGTCCAGCCGCTTGTGGCAGGAGGAGTGACTGCTGGTCCGAAATTCGCTAGGGTTTCGTGAAATTTGCGCCGCTAATGATTCCCAATAAGAATGAAATAGCTGTACAGTGCTTCTCGGCTTTTCGGCATAGTTTGGCTTGACTGACAGAGCGAAATCTCAGCTGAAGATTTTCAAACCTCCCCACCCCATCGACAATAACGACACGTTCGTCATCATCAAAGGGGGTGAAATACAACGAGCGGGTCAAACAGCGATCCTGATGATATCTAACTCACAATGAAAGAATAGATGGAAAACTGACATTCTTATACGTTCTCATTACGAAATCGCCAAACGGAGGACTGCAGACAGACTGCAGAAAAGCAACGCATACGGACGGAATTCTCAGCTACCACAGTAATCATCCGGACTCTCAGAAGCAAAGCTGCATTCGGACCCTTTTCAAGCATATTCAGACGCACTGCAACACCACAGAGTTAAAGGTCACACAAAGTGAAACGACTGTACAGAGCTCTTCAGAGAAATGGATACCCTAGAATCTTCATCTGGCGGACTCTCAGAAAACCCATTTCGACCAACTCACCAGCATGAGAAGAAGGCAAACGGATCACAATTCCATGCATCAGGAACACTTCGAAAATGGCTGCACGACTGCTACGACAGTCCCAAAAACCTGCCAGCACCCTCCGTAGTACACTGTTAAACCCAAGCGAACTGCTGGACACAATGTTGAGGACTAGCGTCGTATACAAGGTTTAGTGCGAAGATTATGACAAACACTACGCACGACAAACATAAGAACTATGAAACTACAGAACGCAAACCCCCCATATTATATCTCACACTTTACTTGCAAGCCACTAGAATTCCCCACTAGTGCAGTGTCTTGCCTCATTAATGCCCTGGATGACAGAAGCAAATATGTTCGCACCAATTTAAAAAACTTGGTAAGAGTTGACTGAAATGTACTTTCGGGGTCCAATATGTGTGGACCCATTCTAGTATAGAGAGTTCAGCTACGGCGCGATTGTTTTCGTCAATCTTTGTGGCATGGCACGAGTAGCAGTTCGGTCACCGATTCTCTTTAAATCTTACACGAAGTCTTTGACCGTAAGGAAAGTTATGCTATCGCTGTTCATGGAGCCGGCGCTCTGACTGCTAACTCAGAACTGTTTCTACGTTATATGCAAGCCAACTGCACTTATCCGGCTTGAACAGTGTCAGATGCTTCGAGGAAGTATTAAACCTTGAACAAGACTGGAACATGGGTCATCTGCAACCTCTCCGGCCTCCAACAATTACTAGTGGTTTGCCCCTAGGTTAATTGCGGTCAACTGAATGCCTCAAAGCTTGAATGTTTTCAGCCGATGACTTAGAGGACGTGCTACTTAAATTTCTGTGGTTTTCGTTTTCGATTGAACTGCTAACTATCTTCTTTCGTCCCCACTGTGCTTTAGTCATAACATTTCTACACTCTGCTCAGGGATTTCGCCATTCGCTTCAAACAGAACTGTAGCATATGTGGGTACTTTAAAGAAAACTTGATATGGCTTAATACCAGCGGCATTTTGTTGAAATTTGTGTAGATCTTCCGTTTGGTGCGATCTTTTATGTCTGTTTTTGTTTATTTGCCGTCTCACTCTTGTTTTTATTGATTGAGGGTAAAATATTTTTACCGCTGAATTTAACACACCTATTACATATCTAGTGTTGAAAGTTAACAAGGCAGCACCTATCAAGTTCGGAGAGAAAGCGCGTACTGAGTTTTTTCTTGCTCCAGATATGTGTCCAAAAATAAAATTACGCAAACCCATGTGTCGTTTCGAGCTGCTGAACTGTGACATGATGATAACCACTTTCAGTGTATCCGGTTCGCTCACAGCATCACCAAAGCTCTGCGAGCGTAGTAGTAGTACAGAGCGTCAGCACAGAGCTCGGCACCCATCTATGTCAAGATCATCATCAACAACAAACTCAGTAACGTAAGCTGAAATGGACATTTGTTTCCTAGAAGATATATGAATGAGAAACCGGTTTAACATCTGGACGAGATAATGACATTGGAAAGCGTGACGCAACTAGCAATGGCGGTATTTGTTAGCACTTCCTCAGCGCACATAGCGAGTACCTTCTTTGCGTGACATTCCGATGACTTACCTGACGTGAATCTGAAATTGTGACAAAATCTAGACTAGCCAGCATCGTCCCACATCGAAGGGTTGGTAAACGTGCTCAACTGGTTTAGCTACTGAAATAACGATAGTAGTTCATAATTAATTCACGTGATGCTTCAGCAGCCGTGGCGACTCATTCCAAACCCCGACCTAAAGCGCAACGGATTATCGTCCTTAAGTGCAATAAAAGTACACCGCGTCAAATTTTATAAACCTGGGGACTTGTGTGGTTTCTTACGGAGCGATCAAAGTGCAGCGTGGGAAATGCTGATCTTAGTCCATTGGAAGCCTTTCTGTTCAGTGTGGCCGTACGTAATGAATAAATTTTGAATACAATATTTTAAAGCAAAAATGTAGATTTTTATTTAAAAAAATCGTAGGCTATCTTGATGAATAATGAAGTTTCATAAAGCAGGCTAGAAATTAGATTTCTTGGCAGAACTTTCGATCAAAACGTTGCAAAACTCCCGTGAAAGTTACAATAATACACATCATCAATAATGCAAAAGGCTCTCCAAGCCTGGACGGCAAATAAACAAAAATAGACATAAAAGATCGCACCAAACGGAAGATCTACACAAACTTCAACAAAATGCCGCTGGTATTAAGCCATATCAAGTGTTCTTTAAAGTACCCACAAATGCTACAGTTCTGTTTGAAGCGAATGGCGAAATCCCTGAGCAGAGTGTAGAAATGTTATGACTAAAGCACAGTGGGAACGAAAGAAGATAGTTAGCAGTTCAATCGAAAACGAAAACCACAGAAATTTAAGTAGCACGTCCTCTAAGTCATAAAATTCTTCCAATGATTGATCACCGTCTACACATACGATTTTTATATCAGCCCTTGCTGTCAATAAGCAAAGACTAAAAGTTCATTATGAGCAATACTCGGTTCCGTGTTTCATTGCGCAACAGAAAAACGTTTAAAGTTTTATTTTTTGCATTTCCACATGCTGGAGCAAATTAAAACTAATAAAAACAATGACTTTCACAATTTGGATTAGGTGGTAACCGTGAGAATACGGCGAACAAGGACCCACTGATATACGTGACCAGACTAAACATATCAGTCATAAAGTTCGCAACACTGAAGACACCAGAGTTTGGCGAGAGTTGTTTTGAGTTGTTCCTGGTGGTCGATATTGTGTTCCTCAGCTCATCTACCACGTATGAACATGTACGTCTTAACTGGATTGACCACCAGTCAACCAGATTGTTTACTTGGTGTCTCGCCGACTGTTCCAAAATTTTCAAGTGGCGCTAGCAATTAGTCACCATCTTCGTGCACATCCAGAGCATTTCGTGGTGGATGATGATGTAGCGGATTTACATTATCGCAATAGCTTTTCTGAATATGGTCCGAATTTGCGTCTGACCCCCTAGTTCTTACTGTGATCAGCACGTGTCTCTCAAGGATTTCAGAAACCGCCGCTCAGGTTTTCCTTGTTCCGGGCAGTGGAAATGTATGGTGCACAAAAAAGTGTATTTCGTGAAATTCGTGCAATTCGGGTTCGAGTGGAAGATGATATTGACACAAAACCGAGAACCATGCTGATCCGATGAGCTCGAAGGAGGATGAATCTACTCGTGGGTTGTCGAATTGTTTTCAACAACTTTGTCTGTAGTATTCCTCCAAGAAAATATACGCAGATATTTCGGCCATCATACCAACTACAACATGAGGTAGGGTATGTGAAGCATATTTAGTTGAAGAGCATCATAGAGGAGGGATTCAGCTGAGATTCAGTTGAATTACTCATGAAAATCAAATTAGTGTGTTTTTCAAAAACCATACAAGTTCTGCACGAACTTTCAAGCTGAAGCAGCAGTAAGGACTGAAAAAGGAAGATTGTTTGGCGTTGGGAACTAATTTATTCCGGAAGAACTTGGAGCAAAAATTGATAACCGTGACAAGTTTATCTAATCGAGGCTCCTTCAGAAGTGATGAATGCTCCAATCGGTAAAGCCAGTGCTGCGTTCATTATGGTTGAGTTCTGCACTCTCACTTGGGTCGAGATGGCACTCCATAGTTTGTCGCTGTTATCTATTCTAGTTCACCTTAGGCGAATTTGGAGAGCGCGTCCAAGTCATTCATATTAAAAGTGACGGCTACTTCATGTGGAATCGGTTCATTGTGCCAAGACTGCCCCACGGATCAACGAAACGTCCGCGTTATTGTACTGGGATAAGAGGGGCTTCTGGAGCCTTTCGATTTACGCAGTATCCCGGCAACATTCGGGCAATCTTTTTTTCGAATTGTCAATGGACCTAATGGTGTTTTGGTATACACAAACGATACCGTGATACACGCCAATGCACTTTGCCGCCCGTCTGTTGTTGCCTATTCCGGACACGCAATCAGTTCACTCCAGAGTTAGCGTGGAGTAAGGATGGCAAACCTATAAAATGTGACACCGAAACGCACAGGATTTCAATGCTTTAAATGACTGGGAAAGTGTGCTAGGAGCATGCATTCCCCCTAAAATGGTCCTCGTTTTTGACGCCTACGCATATCTGAATACGTTTTGGAAACTGTTCACTGGTGATCACCCACAAAACAGGAATGTATGGGCTCCCTGTGGTAATGTATTGTTGCGTCCGAGATACTTGGATGCTATCACCGCGCATTTGTGCTACGCAGGGCAAATTAGCTAAAAAGAAGCTAAAAAAACTCGACAACGCACGTGGGAAAATGATTAATGCCCATTCGCAAGAGACGGTACTCCATATCACCCGAATACTGGTTGTTTGGAGGAAAACCATTGGGAACAATATGGAAGGCATTCATACGCAGTGATGCACAAAGCTTCAAGAACGAGGTCGTCGAAAAACGGAGTTCATCATAGAACAACTGTCTTACTAAACATCCGGAGGTCTCCGTCGAGCATCAGTGTGTCACCTTCGTACATATGGTTAGAAAGAATGAGTGTCGACAAGAGGAAATCCGCGAAAGGAAAAGCTCCTGCCGTAAGGTTGAGAAACCGTGGCCAGTTCAAGATCATGACTGACCATGTAAATCTATCACAAAAAGGAGCACACAAGAAATAACAAAGATGAAACAAGTAGCTTGAATGAATACATGGCAATTCAATGCTATCCAGATGCAAAGAAAGCTTGTCGTTTTTGCAGGCCCCCCGTTTGCATCAGACATTCCAAGTATTCAGTTCCCGTTTTTCAGCAAAGATTTGCTTCTCATCACCGACTAATTTTCCATAGTGCTGTTTTCAAGACGGACCCGGAGAACAAATTTCTGTAGCAAAAAAACACCGCTTTCGTAAGCAGTAATACTTGTGTTGAATTTTTATGGCGCCCAGTTTGTTTTTACCGCTTCTGCCATTATAGTTTTAACACGGAGTTGTGTTCCACCGTTTGGAATGCGTGGGTTCTTGTTCGGTAGGCGCAGGTACGTTATTGTTTACTTTTTCAACCAACTGATACCACCGGCTAGGTTAGAGGGTTATTTCGGGATCCTGCCTGTGGCTATTCAACTCCACGCTGTTTGTGTTCTCTACGTGTGTGCATGAGTGTGAACTAACAAATTTCAACAGAGGGCAAAGGCAAGTAACGCCTCTCCTAAACGGATGTTTGTTTAACTGCGGTCGTGTACAGTTGAATTGATTTATGGAATAGAAGAGATGGGCCAGCTTATCATTGAATGGATCATCTTTGTCACTTGTAAATCATCGTTAAATATTCGTGCCATGTGAAATGTCATGAAAAAATCATTTTGATAAAAGTATTCGATCGATACAGGCCTAAGTGCAAGTTAATCATATTCTACCGATCAAACATTCGTGGCCGAATAATTGGGAGATCGAGGGTCCGAGCCATCCTGGAGGTCCGTGAGATGAACACTGTTGACAATTCTAAACAAAGATGAAACAGCTATACAGTGCCTCTTGACTGACCTGCAGAATAAAGTTTCGATTAAACTAATATGGTACCATCTTTCAACCCGAAGATTCCGGTTCCGTGATGAAGCTGAATACCCAATGCGATCCAGCCAATCAATAAGCAGTGAGTAACCAATTGCTGCAGTGAAAATATTGATCGGTAGAGCTTTCATCAAAACACACTCAGCAATACAATTTTAACTTTATCAGGTCACTGTGGTAAACTACAAACCGTTCGCAACTTTCGGGGAATCCAGCTAACTTGCGGTACAGTTGTGGTGGATTAGTATCCGTCTTCATACTGGCCTGTCATAGCCAGCCGCGCCAGTGGACACTCACGTGCAGTGGGTGAAAGCACTGAATTGCACGTGCATCCATCCGAACGGTCTGTTGTCCGTCCAGTCGGGAAAAGGAGCAAAGAACAAGCCAAAACAATGCAGCAGAAGATAACGCAAGGTATACAAAACAGGAATCAGATGGCAATGAAAACAGTGGGCCACCTGCTAATCAAACCAGTGGCTGTCAACGAGGAGGCATTTACGACCCTCTCAGGTTGCGGAAGTGGACACGACTTAACCGTTGATACTCACAGCATATGCAAGAGGCTCGCACTGCTCATGAGACCTACCCTGAGCACACACACGTGGCCAGCTGGTGCTGTTCATCAAATATATCCTAGAGACAACTAGGCACAAAAAAATCGCTTGGAACCACAGAGTTACATGAGTTTTTACAGAAATGGCAAAAAACAAGATGAACTTTAATTTTGGTAACACAAAATATGTCAGTAGTGACCAGTGAAGCCATGTAACTTTTCGAAAATAATAAATCGTCTGTGCATCCTGTATGCTGAAGTTTACTGCAGAAAAGAATTTACAGCTTTTTCAAAAACGCCTCATGATCATGTGCTTTAAAGGCACCTCTGAAGTTTTGGTGTCCTCTGGGGGGTAGCATATCTCTAATCCACTTCAGCCGATGGTGCAGGAGTTCATTCGTTGTAAAAAAAATGGGTTGTGTGTGGGTTTGATTGTTAAGTTGTAACAATGAATTAACAGGCTCTCAATTGGCTAGATCATTGGAATACCGAATACACGGCACTAGCACGCTAATTCGACTGACGAATGTTGTCGGCACTGTTCTGTCTGTAGTCGCTCGTGTACCTTGTAGAACCATAATGGAAGGGGAATCAGAGGTACCTAGGACAAAATAAGATCTTTTCGACAACCACCAACCCATCGCTATGCAGCACTATGCCTGTGACCTTTATTGATCTGACTCCAAGGCGTTCCTTTTTTCTTTGTTTGTGAATCCGATATTCGGTTCTCCTTGAGTGTTCCGGTTGAGATGTTGGTCCTTTGCACGTAGTGGTGCGTAAATTGGATCCAGCTCAAAGCATCGGTTGATCGAGTCCGCCGTGGATTACCATGCTTCCAGAAATTCCCTTCCGTGTCTCGTGTCCCCGTGTGCCAAACGTTTTTGCGTTTTTCCAGATTGAATTTGTGGCCTTCTTGGTCCTCGTGTATGGATATCAAGGATAGGGGATCATGTCTCCTGACGGCCGCGTTGTGTTCCTTTATTCGTGTGCATAAATTCCTTCCGCTTTGTCCAACGTAGAATTTGTTGCAGTCGTTGCAGTTGAGTAGGAACAATGGGATGTACCAAATCATTTGCAACGACTGCAACAAGCCGGAACTCAAAAGGGTCTAGAACAGAGGTCACTCCTGCATCAACCAGAGTACGAAAGCAGGGGATGCCAAGCTCAGGGGTCACGTGGGCATCGATGAACCAGTACACAGGATAACAGAGCAACCTATGGAACCGCCCGACCGAACAACTAACCGTGATTGAAGGTCAGCCCCCGGCTAGCAGCACGTATACTACCACACACGTAACACTACTCAACGCACAACCACCAACCCATCGCTACGCAGCTCTACGCTCCCTAACAATGTACTCATGATGTCATCTCGAATGGTGATGAAACGTTTGCAATCAAATTTCCCAGCTCAGCGAACAAGCCAACGACCATCTTTTCGACTGATTTTGTCATCAAAAGTTGCGTTCTTTAGGAGCGGAACAGTCAGTAACTGACATCAACGTTGAAAAGTATCGACTCTCAGTTTGGCCGTGGAGATTTGCCTGAGACTGAGATGCCCAGTGTAGAATATATGCTTTTCATTTCAACCCGAATGATTTCACAAAAAATATGACGTACATGACATATTGGTAAATAGTTTCACGTGGCGCTGACCTACATGTCTTCTCGAGTATTAGCAGTGTTTACTCATGACCAGACTGCATTTCATGAGCTTTTGGCGAGATTTTATCTTCTCTTATATCGTAAAAAACAGACCTCGCTGACTAACGTAAATCAATACTTTGTGACTTAATGCAATACTTCTAATGCTGCTCAAACCTCTCCGACCACCCTTCTAGGAGGTCATCAGGCAGACGTAGCCTACAAGTTTCCACCAAACTCATCTTCTACCTGAACACTGAATTGTACGCACCTGACGAAACAAACTCACTTGAGAGGCAAACTGGTGTTAACGGGATGCGCATATCAATTCCAGTTGAATTCCTTGCAAATGAATGCGGCTCACCAGTCGCGCGCAACTGGGTGCTCAAACATAAAAACATAAGACTGATGGAAACGTCTGGCTTAGGATGGTCGAAAGGGTTCGTAGGCTTTTGAAGACTTTCCAGCACGCTTATGAGTAGTGGGCTACGGCAAGAAAAAATCTACTACGATATCTGGAATGTCGCACCAGATGAAACATGAGGCAGCGGTAGTTGAGAAATATCATAAATGAAATTTCCGCTTGGTTTTGTTCTACCTGCTAATGGGCTATTGAATGATCTGATTGGCTTAGAGGGAAAAACAGCACAACCAAATGAGAGACTGGTGTGTGCCTTTATGGCCTGACCGTCAAGCACGACCCAAACAAAACACAGGATGACAAATATACTCATTTGCATACCAATGTAGTTTTTACGGGAGACCCATCTGAAACCCATCTGAGTATTTCGTTTATGATGTTCTTCTTCAGCTGAAAGTGGTGCACCAGGCCGCCTCATTTTTCAGTTGGTATGATATTCGGGATATCGCAATACGTTGTCTAAGCTTAACACGCTACTCGTATTGTCGCTGAAAACGAAGAGTTTCCAAAACACAGTGTATCTCACTGTTACGAGAGGACGGGGGAAGTCAAACACGAACCTGCTTGGTGTGGGAAAGATGTCAAGCCCGGCGTATACAGTGATATACACAGAAAACACAGTTGCATCACGAATCAGTCCAACTGGCCGCTACAGGATTCAGCTGAGTAAACTGTTAACACCAGCTCAATTACCAAATGACTGTACTTCGCCTAAGACAAGTGTCATTCCTTGTCAAGGGGAAACTTTGTTTGTATACATTACCAACAATTCTGGACAAACTAGTCAGTGCTGCACCAGAATAAACGGTTTGATGTGTGCGTTGTATGCATAGTTTAAGTTCGTTTACCTGTGTCTAGCCAGTGTGACCGTCACGTGGCTTAGTGCAAAACAAGGAACGTGACACGCATCGCTGAAAGTAGGTCGGGATCAAGTTTCAAGATCACTTTTCAGACCCTCAGTTATCGAACCGAGTAGTATGGTTTCGGTAAAATTCTGATACATCAGGGTCTCTTTATATCACTTATATTGTTAACTTTGGTGGGTTTGATCACAGTCTGGATTGAAGGTTGTGCAGACTAGTTAAGCAAGAAGATGGTTGGTAATAGTGTGAGAATGTATTGGAATTTGATGAAGGTTTCTTCCTGAAAATAGTAGCCAATCTGTGCTCAAAGGCCGAGAAGCATCGTACAGCTGTTTCATTCATATTGCGAAGCATCAGCAACGCGCATCTCGTGAAACTCCGGAGTCTCGAATCCGCGACCTCCTGGCTAGTAGTTTGAACACTTAACCGTTCGGCCACGAGTGACTGATCAGCAGCGTGATTGACTCGCACTTAGATAGGATATGGCGCTGCTCATTCAGGTTGTGGATTATTGGCTCTCTAAAGTCTCTTGAGATGCGTACTGTTCACGATTCCCAACAAGAATGGAGCAGTTGTACAGTGCTCCTCGGCTTTTCAGTACACATTGGCTTAACTTAGAAAACAAAATCGCCAAGTCTATGGTTAAATCGTTGTCCTCCATGATGTTGACTTTTTAGACTTCAAAAAACGTAAAACCCCTCAGCTGGTAACTGCAACGTCAGTGGCAGCTAACGAAAGCCTACGGGGTATAGCAGTCTAATAATGTGTGGCTCACTGCCATCCCGTATCAACAACAAATGCGGTCTGGATCACCTAACACCAACAGGCGGGTGCGAGTGACAGCAAACTGCAGCACATTGTGCCTCTCCGAAGAACTGAGTCGGTTGAACAGCCTGTGGCTTACAAGAACCAGCTGGATATGTTTGTGTGCAACGTTAATGCACAAACAAGGGCAACCAGGTTCTAAACGCGTCCAGTTCCGGAGGCTTATTCTTGTTGATTCCGTCCTAATAAACAGCTCTGGAGCCCCAATAGTTTTTCCTACATATGAGTAGTGCCCACCCGATGATCCTGATAGATTTGACGGAGATTCAGCTGTTTAGCTCATTATTACACATCCAAGCACCTGAGAGCAAGATTCCCCTGGATCAGGGGTTGAACTGATTCCTTGTGACGTTCGCTTACCAATAAAACACCATAACACCAAATTTCCAATTGCGGACTTTGCGGTTGTAAAGTTTTGTAGTCGGGTGGTGCACATACGCTCTTCCCAGGCAGAAACAAGCTGGTTCTCTGAAGCGGCTTCCGAACAGGGTAGAAATTTCAAAGCCAAACATTCGGCATTCTCAGTAACGGCCCTTATTCTCACTTTTCTCAAACTTTTAGCAGTAAATGTGGCGAACAGAAACCCATAGCGCCGGGTGGGTACTACTGATGACGCATGTGAGTAGTATGTGTGTACTCGTAACTTCGACTTGATTTGATGGAAGGTGGGATTTATTACAGAATTTGTGGAACTACTTTGCAGTTTTTGCTTGCACTTGTGCGATAGTCAATGAATATCCAGGAGAGTTCAAGAAGACGCGTTCAAGAAGAAGACGGATATTCAGTTTCTAAAAAACAACGTGCAAATGAGAGTTTAGCTTTCCTGTCCGATAGTCTGTAACTGTTTGGTTGGCGTTTCTCCAATAAACAACTCCGCAGCGAAGGGTTTCCCTCCTTACACTGGTATGATTCCGAGTTCACCTAAACGTGACGCAAAACTCAAAATGTTGCTGAAGAGTCATTCAGTTGAACGGGACAATCATAAACGAGAGATTCAACTGGATTCAGCCTAGTTGTTTGTCAAAACCAAATTTGTCTACAGATGACAGCATATCTCAAGAGTATGACTGTGTTTAATCGTCACCTTTATCCTTTCGGCAATAGATGGATATGATTTAAATGGGTGCAATTATCGTTGACGACGCATGACAATATTAGGTTAGATCTTGAACAAGTGTTATATTCCAAGTTTACGCTAACCACCAGTTTTTTGTAGTAAATTTTTTGATATTACTGTGTTTATCGCTTCCAACCAAAAATAGCTGAGAAAAAGCACAACACAGTACAATGCCAGTACGGTACGAATAACATGCGTCTGCGTACCACACCATATTGTTTTGCTAAATTGTTGAGTACTGAAACCAGGGTTCGAAGGTCGATGAAGGGCAGATGGACAGATACGAGTTGAATAGTGGATTTCAGAGAAGGGCATCTATTCGGCACCGCTCGGCAGCTGAAGATGGTAAAATACATGCATAACTTACAAAAAACCAGCACACCCATGGAGCCACGATGAGGTGAACTAAATACAGTAACCGTAAAAACCGCCTCTAGGCACAGTAGCGGTAGCTGAACAGGCGAGTGAAACGATTAGGTGGAGTGAACTTGCGTCGAATACTGTCAAGATCCCAGTACTTGGCTCCAACCTACTGGACAGATCCTTTGGGTCCAACGGCTCACTCTGGTGAGGTGGAGTGTGTGGTACTCGGTATTGTGCTACGCCGTCAGACAATTACATTAATATGGCCCATTCTGCGATAGTATATTAACAATAATCGTTCAGCTGTACTACCCTTTCTGTTTCGAGCCTCCATGTCACCCGAAAGAAGCACGGGGCTAAGATACTGCCACGTTGCTCAGGCCTAGGCAGGAGTAGTCGGGGTGCAGAGGTTGGGTTCCACTCAAGGACCTTCCGAACAGTAATTGCACGCCTTAACCATTGAATCATCCGGAGCTCATTCCATGGGAACCTCAAGACGATTGTATACAGAGGGAGGTTAGAGAAGCAAAACGTATGTGTTCAAATTTTGCGCATATGGTTAGAGAAATCACTCCAGGTTAGGCTGTAAAGAATTTCGACTGAACTCACAGGAGAATGCTTGACTATCCAATGACTACCCACAGCACTGCATAATACACACCTACTTTCACGTCGAGTCTGTCGAGTCTGAACTCACTTCAGTAACTTCATCCGCAAAAGAGTCATTATTTAAGTTGGTCATCCGTTCGAGAGTAGTTTTCGCCATCCGGTTTGTCAGATGTGTCTCCAGACTGAACTGAACCATACACGTTGCTTCACGCTGCCTTAGAAAATTAATTTATTTGAGCATGGGGCTAGCCAGTTTTCTGAGAAGATTAATCGGCTTTGGCTTTTTGGCCTCAGGTGTAAACTGTATGTCACGGTTTGTTCCTGACCTATCCATGGTGTCTATACGTTCACACAAAATACACCGACTGTAACTCACAGATATTCTACAGATGGTCAACATTACATGTTCGAATTCATTGGACTCTTCTTAGAGTGTCGCACAAAAGTTTGTTCTCCCAAAACAGCATGCGTACAGAATCTCAGGACAGAAGCCAGCGACAAGTTTGAAAAGAGGATTGACCAAATGGTAGTTCACGGTCTTATCCGCTTCGATACATGCGCCAGAAACGGAATAAAAATAGGAACCTCAGTCTTTTAGTACCGTGCAACGTTCAATCTGTACTGCGCTCCATATGTATGTGTCTTACTTCCTCTAGAATTAGAGTGATGTACCTTCTTGACTGAAATCCCCATTGTAATTTCCATATGGGTGTGGCATGTACAAATGAATATCACTCCATACCTGTGAAGTCGGGTTGCTGATCCACTCCACCGTTTGCCTGTCAACCAACCTGTCGCTGGTCTGAAGAGGCCGGATAAGTATAAGACTAAAATGAAAATAGTGGCATTCATGATTGGATCGCCTTTTTTATGAACTGGGATGAACTACACGGGTCTTTTGTCGTGCTCAAATTTCTAGGTGTCAGTGAGGATTTTTAATTCAAATCAAATTAGAAGTTAAGATTGGGATGTGTCTGAGTCACCTAGATCTCTTTTCTGCACATGTGAGTACAGTTGCTTAGCATTGGTAATGAGAGCGGATTAAAAGGAAGCCGAAATCTACTACTTGTAATAGGTTTTTTGATTTATTCTAAACGATCAGGCCAACGTGTGTGTGTGTGCTCAGTCGAAAAAAATCACAGCCCATGATTTCGAAAAAATTGGAACACACGCCAATGTGACATCTGTTGCCTCAGTGGTACTTCGTTTGGGTGGAAAACTCAAGCTTCTAAAGAGTGAGTCAGAGCAAATCAGCTGTTTCTTTCCAGTTTGCTTCGACCCGATCTGTGAGCGGATCGGTTTTCTTTTGATTATCGTTATCAATCTGTCCAAATTCACTAGCATTGGGTCGAAGCCCTCCAGTTCTGATTTGACTCGCCGACAGAGGTTAGCAGATGCCCCGAAAAGATGACAATATCACCCACGGCATGGTGAAGGAGCCGGTGAAAGTTCGCACAGTTTTTCACCAGTTCTTCGGATACCATGAACAAACCACAAGAGTCGCTGCTGATGTATCGTTGGCCTGCCATAGCAGCCTCCTCTAACGAGTTGGATGTTTTGTCTGGCCTTTGACTTCATGAAAGCCGTCTCAGACACCAGTGACCAAGACCTCGAGTTTTCCGGATAAGCTGCACGCGAAGGGACAGGTTTCACAATCAAAAGTGAAGGCCGGGGAAATGGCTGCTTTAAAAACACGGACGTCTGTGTATCAGCTGAACCTCACTTCTTTATTTAAGGACCGCATGAGTTGTATAAGGGTGAACTTTTTTGTACGGATACGAAGATCAACTTCTCCTGGATCTATCAAGTTGAGTGGGGTGTTAGAACCCAAGTATACAAATTTTTGGACTCGTTCTGTTTCATCACGCCGACTACACATTCAGTCTCATTTATTGTGGAGAACTTTCTTTTACCGGAATCTTGTATTTGAAGTTGAGATCGAGTTTTGTGGTAAATCACAGTCTCATTGTTTCTGCCTGGGAAATCATTTGCAAAGAATGGAAGATACGACAATTGGATATGCCTAACTGCAGGACACTTGTGATCTTAATCAGCTGGCCTCTTAGAAACGGTTGTTAGAGTTGATCTGTCGGGTTTTAGAACCCATGTTCTTGGGTACCTATTAGTTGTTCCTACGTTATCAACGAGTCTGAATGCAGATTCCAGTGTATCACCAGGGCGGATCTGTCTAGCTCTGTTCGTGAGCATGTTTATCAGAATTGCTTGTCAGAATGACCTAAAGCTATCAGAGATTGTATACTGTACAGTCCTGTAGATTTTTTGTATATTTATAAATCTTTGTAACGAGTCCGCCGTTGGTAATACGGTTAGATCAACAACCACGAAGCGAAACGAAATGTCTTTTTTGTGCTCAAAAGCCAATTGAATGGCAGGATGGGATAAGTTACGATCTTGCAAAATTATAATAATAACTTCCAAGATAAAAACGTCCACGCGCACATCGTCGATACAAATGGTATGCAACGAAACCCATGATTCTGTTGATAGCGCTTAGGCATGCAAATAAAATGTCACTCAACAGGAGAACGAGTAGATGGCCTACATCAGTTCCTCCAGATATGTCCCTAAATTATTGTGTTAAATTGGAATCGTAGTCGCACCATTAGCGTAACATCAAGTCTCGAAACGCGTGAGCTATGTGACTGTCTGCGAAGTTAAATCCGGAATGTCGTGGGTTTAGATATCCTGAATCATTTTTAGGATGTGCTATTCTGAGTGTCCAGCTAGACAGTTGCCGTTGGCTTCTAAGCAAGAACCGATCCAATGTGTACAGTAAGGCAAAAGTATGAAGTGTGCACACCCGTTCCTTGTCTACATAAGAAATTGATCGTCAAAGATAGATTTTGACTAAGGATGATGAATGATGATTTCTGAATCCCGATGCGAATTACAGAATAATCCGGCCCGTCAAATGACAGTTTGGCCTGAATGTTACTATCGCAACCTTGCTTATAAAGTAGGAATGTTTGACAAATTTGTCTAAGTGGCGAAATTTAGATCCGCAATTCTCATTTGGCCGAATTCGGTGTTTCGAAAGACCTAGAAGTCCTGAAAAATATACAGCTACATTTACTTTCCTCGTATATACAATTGCCCTAAATTTTTTTTGTATACTTTTGATCATCGGTACACCAAGTTGTATTTTTTTCACAAATCAAACATTGTCATGCTATTAAGTAGCAAAAGATCTCTCACGGAGAATTGATGGGCTTTGTACCAGTTAGTCATTGTAAAATTGCATGAAAAATTTAAAAGCTTCTTTAGTGAATGGTTTATGACTATTTTTCTGAAACAGTGGATTGGGTCACGTGTCTGATTCTCTCATACTCATCAGCTGATGCGACTTTACCGATAAATGTGTCACGTGCGAGACTTCTGAGAGTCCGCAATAAATTCAGTAACAGACAAGCGATCAAAATTTCCCCGTTCTTTTCCTTCATTATCAGCTCGTTTTAGAAACCAATGAGCACTAGACACAAAGTACCTTAAGGACTAGGTAAGAGTGAATGCAACACCCGAATTTACCGGTTAGACAGCCTGACGACCGCACCGGTAAAACTAATCGGCCAGACGCTTCTCAGGAACCAGTAGCTATATCTTGCCAGTTCAAATTACCAGTCACCTGAATAATCCACCTAAACTTACCCTATTAGGATGGACATTCTTTCGGAGCTTAACTTAAATTGCACTGCATTACTTCAAAAATCACACGGGAACTCTAATAGCCTTTGGCCTCCTGAGCACAGATGAGTGTCTGGTATCCGGATAGAATTTGTGGATCATTATGTGAGCCACTTTACAGTCAGTTTGCCCAGGGATGAAAGTAATGCTGCAGAAAAGCCCTCTGGGCCGATATAGTTCTGAGTGAGTAAGCTAGATGGACATACATCAGGGTTCCAGTTGTCGGTCAGCAACTGGTTCAGATATAGTTACTTCGATCGTCCACAAATTCTTGTGAGTTTTGCCATAATTGAGGATTTCTCCCATTGGCGTACTGCATCAGCATCAATGAAAAGCCGTATGGTATTCCAAGCTCTGGCAAGCTCTTGCAGTCATGCAGGTAATCGACCCAGATATATCAAACGTTTAGTACGGAGATTTTAACCTTCTTGTTCTGAAGTATCCAGAGATGCGGCGCTGCATTCCTTCTAACGCTTGATTTGCCATAGGTCAGGCGATCTCATAAAGTTAATTAAAAATTAAAATATTCTAAAAATAATCTACTTTTGGTTAACCACAGATGAAACTTCCCGAGATGTGAATTAGGGCCATTCTCATCAAATATTTCAATCAGCAGACATTGTTTGGTACCAGATTCATTTTCATTTTCATGCTCTTGCTATTGTTAAGGCCCTAATTGAATTACTCTGTCCGGAAGGTTATGATCAGAGACCGGAGAGCAAAAGCAACCAAGTGCTCAGACTTGTCCAGTGTAGATTTTCTGTGCCACTTTACCCTCCCGATAGGAAGGCAGCACCATTTCCTCCATACATATATATATATATATATATATATGTATATATATATATGTACATAAATGCTCAACTGGTTGTTGAATCTTTGATCAAGTTAATGAAACGGTGTGCTGACATTTGGGACTCGTGTCGTCAGTTCCTTTTTGAGTACTGGATCTCTCAGCAGTCGACTGCCAACGTAAGGAAGGTCTTTATACCATTACGTTAACATCCAACCGAACCATTTGCGATTGTCCGATGCAGGCTGGTGGAATGTGGTAAAACGTTAGTGGTGAATTAAATTAAGATGTTGCTGAAGCCATATTCAGAGCTCGTCCAAAAAACAAAGGGTACGAACTCAAGGATCATGAGACATTTCGAACTGAATAAGCTGCCGTCCAACCATCTGCCCTGAACTACTGTACGCCATCGACAAATTGAACAAATCTCAGTTGGGGGAACTAAAAAACAGGAGATATGTAGTTATAACCAATGACAAGGGCTTTCAAATTCAAATAAAAGGCTTTGTTCAGTTCACACTAGCTGAAAAACAAATTCTTTGGCTGTATCAAAAACAAAAACACCGGCGGGATAACTTTTGTTCCTGAGGTCAACACTGTGAAATCACTTGGTCACACCCGAAAATGTTTTTGTCATGTCAACTGAAGTGTTCTTTCTCACCTGCGAGTGTAGATCACATTGGTTATCTTCGCTGTTTGTTTTGACTTGAAAACCACACACCAGTGTAGAAACCCAACAAAATGAAATCATCGGTTGAATTTTAATTACTTTCAAAGGAGAAGTGCCACAGTTCAGTGTGGATTTGGTCTAACAGAAGAGTGAAGTTCAAGGACACGTAGCACCCATGGGGATGGGCTTTACCAGCCAATCTCCCGTTTGCCGACCAAGAGTCCTACCAAGTGAATACACAGGACACTAAGTCTTGTCGATTTATACAACATATATGAAAAGCCAGAATTCATTTGACCAATGAGGATGTTTGTGTTGCCTGACAACAGCACAATGAGCTGTGCTTGAAACGAATTTCGGATCGTCGCTGCAGAAGTACAAGACGTTATTCCGAACTGTGAGCTTGCTTTTGCTTGTTGCCAGGGGAAACCTTTTAAACAATAGGAGGAGATGAAGAAGGACATCGTGAACGAAATTCAGTTGTGCCTCCCGTTAAAACCAAATTCATGTGCAAAGGGAGAACTGCGTCTCATTTGGATTCAAATGTAACATAAAGACGATAGAAAATGCACCCGCCTGATGAGCCTCAAGAGAGCCGAAAGCGTTCGCGAGCTGCCAAAGAGTTTCCAGCAACATTATGAGTAGCGTGTTTCGTCTAAACAACTCTAAATTACTTTCTAACTTTCGATACTCTCCTGTAACGCACCAAATTTCCGAGAGTTGGCAAGCCCCATAGCCAGGATTTTCTTGTGAGTAAAACTGCACTGAGCGAGAAAGCTTCCACAGAAAAAAGACCAATTTGGATATTGAGAAACTGTACGGTAGAAAAAGGTGAGAACGCAGTTTATGATATGGTTTTTTTAAAAACGTTAGGCCCAAATATCGATCCGAAGACGGGGTTCTAGGACCTTCTCATGGTAAGTAGAAGAAGACTTATGTGCGAAACCTTGGTAATACTTGCTGGAAAGAACGTTTAACGAAACAGTAGTGCTGGAGTAAGAAGGAGACAGTCTTTTTCAGAAGTTGAAACCTTGTTAGTAATTGGCTTGAGATTAGGAGATAATTTGGAACAGCCCCGATTGAGACAGAACTGCCTAACTTATAAAGCTCACTTTGTAAAATTTTGTCATCATATTTCAATAGCCATTCAGATATCGATAAATCGTTTGAATCCATGTGCAGATCACTTCAAGTGAGAGTACTTCGATAAACCGATTGCCGTTGGTTCTTCCACGAGATGATATCACTAAAATATACGTTTTCCATATTACCCTTTCTCCTACAAAGTGTTCCTTTCTGGGGGGAACTGTGTCTACAGCGAGATTTCCTCTAAAAGGTGGTTTCCTTAAGGAGTCTACCCATCGTCATCCATAACACAGTGTCTATACGGCTCCGATTCTTTCAGATGTAGTTACCTGATGACAGGTATTTATCAAGGGTTGCTTGAGGACAGAGCCACTTAGGAAAACTACATCAAATTCGACGTGCCTTGGATATCCTGATAAACCTCGAAGTTGTCCAGCCCTGATATTATTGTTAAGTAGAACGTGATGGCTGAAAACCTCAATTTTACTCGTGAGAATATGTTTTCAGAGAGCCCGTCCCGTCGTCTGTGGAAGCAGACACAGGTAGAGAAGCAGGCTGCTAAACTCAATCGATCAGATAATGAGCACCAGCAAGTCAGAATACAGTTAGTCCCTTTTGTTTATGACAATAATGTGTAATATAATATGTTCGCACTCCGAAAATTCCTGCCAACTTCTGCCACCGTACGTCTTGTAATATTAAACAAATCCTGTTTGCGCCAGCAAAACCTGAAGGACTGGAAGCCAGGTGCTAAAAAAGAGTCGATTCGGAAAAAACTTCTCACATGATTGTCTTTTTGTCCTCCATCCTTTCGCCAGCCACTGTATTTCCATAAGAGAGAACTGTGGTAGCTCAAAGTACGGCTTATCAATAAAACTTCTAGAATAAGCACTGTTTCGTAATCGATTCGATAGACTGGCAACGCCGGAAACACGCGAAAAACCCATAAATGTCCCTAAATTTTGTCCAATTCAAGTAAGGTACAATCTGTTCTCGGTTGGTCGAACCAGATTTTGCTTGCTTTTAGTCCGAACGATATGCTGCAGAGGTCAATTCCAGGAAATGACACAAAGTTTGGGGCCCAGGAAGGTCCGCAAACAGGATAGAAAAGGCAAACGGACAAGATGATTCGTGCATTTAGAAGTTTTCTGCCGACAGTTGTAGTTGATTGGAACACAGAAGTGAACTGAAAGTCATGGAACGGTGGACTGCATACAAATGCGGTTAAAAGTGAAAACGTGTGTGCCGTAGCACAATCCGTATGAGGTAACGCCAAACCAAAAATTGACTTAACCAAATGATGTTTACACAGTGTAGTCCCGGTCACCAAATTTACCTAAACACAATAGTACTGTAAGCAAACCATAACAGGAAGGATCAACCGACTAAGTGGCCATGACAGAAGCTCCTGGGCTTGGGTGTGTTTCAATCAATAACGAAAGGTGAAACCTTTGTCCTATTTCAGTCCAGCGCCAATCGAATATGAGTTTTGCTCAGAACTGAGCTACTCTGGTGACATCGTCCCGTACTTCGAAAAACCCGGGCGAATTATGTTATTCGGACGGTAGTACTGTTTATGTACTGACAGCCTCAACAAAGTTTTTGACGTTCTGACCATCCTCGTTCAGGTACGCCCCAACTTGGCCGAGTGGGTGTTAATAATACTAAACACAATACACACTAATCATGAAAAAAGTATGAAATATCAGGTGACACTGTCGCAGTATCATGTGCACAATTTGACGACAAAATCGATGCAGAGATCTCCGATGTGTGAAATTTTGTACGTCTATACAAATCAACTCGTTTGGTTAACAGATTACAGCACTGGATCCTGATAAATCAGTAGTCACTAATAAAGGAGCCAAGCAGAGGGTGAATACATCATGACATCCGCAATCATGCTATTCAGCCGGTAAGAATAATCGTGGAACATCTTATTACCAAACTTAGTCCATATAAAGCAGGTACAGCTAAATCATTGTCACGATAATCTTTACAAGTTTGGTGAAGATTTCTCGGGAGCCCATTGCTTGTTCTTTCCCGTTAGATAGACATATCCCTCGAGTTAGGAGCAATTTTATTTTCCGCCGGGGAGGCGAAAATCAGACACAAATAGAGGAGAACATTTGTTTGAGAAACACCGTAGCGGAACCTGATTGATACCCAGATGAAACTTTGGATGCTGTTATTCTTCAAGCGTCTTTCCATATTTCATTCCAGCTAATATTGAGTCCAATACCGAAGAAGACCCCCAAGTGAGAAGCCATTAAAAAGTTGTTAAAGTTAAGAAATCACAAATTAACTCGGTAATCAACTATGCCTAGTTTGCTAACTGAGTGAGACTAAGTTATGGAGAGGATAAACGCCTTGAAAGGGTGGCCTACAGTTATGTCTTTGCTCCCTAAACACTGGTTCCACGGTTATACATAGTACAAGTGAGTGAGACCGATACACGTGTATAATCATATACATGTACACTTACCAAACGCATTCACCAACAGAAACGCCTACAAAAACCTGTAAAGATCTCCTGTCATTGTCATGTTACCTTGTCGAGCAAAACAGGCCTGCCTGTAGCATAACACACAGTCAAGTAATGGAGTTATACCTATCGAACAAGCAATCGGTCAGATGAAACGATTCCTCTTACCATCGCAGAGTCAGACCGGGCCTAAAACCCGGTGTGTATAGACCGATGGTTTTCTTGTTCGGCTTATTGCTCAGCTGAGACTGGTCTTGCCCTGCTGTCGATTTGTTCATTCGATGATTATTATCCCACGCTTGTCATTCTCCTGT
>SJOL01006466.1:258136-285020 GCA_004794785.1 Opisthorchis felineus
GTGATAGAAAAAGTAAGATGTACTCTCAACAGCACACGATTATCCGGTGTGTGGTCCGAGAGGTGCATTTCAGTTTTCAATTGTGGAGGTCGTTGTATTTGTCCACGAGGTTTGAACAACCGGCATGAAAAGTTCACTGGCCGTGATTCGAACCCACGGGGTCGTAAACCCGTCATAATAAAACCATCTCCAGAAAAAAACCTTGATGAAAACTGCACATAAATCAAGAAAGATAACATTTTCAACCATTATTTTGCTTGATTCCATTGCTTTGCATTTTGGCGCGCCCGAAGAAATGGAATATTCATTGTTCTTTTCCTTTGGAGAACGCACTTGCCTTTCCAGAGGAGCAGCCTAACACCCACACATTCCGATAAAAAGTGGGATGATCGCCTTCCCTCGGAAGCTTTTACTGCCCACTAGCATAAATCATGGCCAGAAACTGACTAATCCTCAAATATCGGTTTGTTTTCTTCAATTATTCGCTGCACATTTGTCATTGCAAAGTGTAGAAATCATGCTCCCACTCACTTATGTGCTTCAAAAGTTGTATAAATTATCCCAGCCCACGCAGCCTATCCACTTAATTTACGGAGATATCCTGGGCAACATAAGGCCAAATCAGCGGTTGCTTATATGCTCCGATCTGGTCAGGTGGCAAGGAAAAATACAGCGTCGTTGGTGAGGACAGCTGCACCTGGATATATTTATCCACATTCAGGTGGAATTCGTCTAATAAATTACAAGTTTGTCTGGTTGTAGCTTGCTTGGTTACCCAAAGCTTCTCAGTAATATTAAACTGATAGTTACAGGTTGAAAAACCGGTAGAACCAAAAGCCTTGAGTTAAAAGATTTAAGTCCACGACGAGGCATCTTGAAAGTTGCCGATGAATGATGTTACATCACCTCTATTCTCAAATCACTCTAACGAGATTTACGTGTCCGACTGCTCGTTGAGAGTTGTGTAATGCAGTGAGCTTGCAAAAATGTAACCACTTGGATAAAAAATTCATGCGGCACACGATTATAATCGTTTGGTTTATATGTGAATCTCTTAACGAAAACATGTTTTACCAGGTCCATCGTCGTATTATGGGGAGATATTCCACGGCTATCTTGTCAAGTCTCTAGAGGTTGCAGGGGCACAAATTATCCCCTCGAAATTTCTACACCTCAAGAGAAGGTGAAAGCTGTATGACACTCTCGTTATATGGTCAATTTTCCCTTGCACCGATTTTTCTTCTGAGAGCAATTAACACATCAGAATTCTTGGTTTTTCTAAACTGGTGGTAGTCTAACACCCAAAATACTAGAGTGGCTTCTCCAGCAGTTACTCATGGCAAAAAATCTGAGACCAGTTTCTAACCCAAACTGTCAGAATTTCGGTTTACCGTACTCCCAACCTATTCGTTTATGAATGCTCTTTGTTGCAATGACACAGGTTTTATTCAAGAACTAACTGGAGGAAGGTCTGGTTAAGGAACATTACCAGATGTTGTTGTGGGTCGCCCGAGAAGACCATGCACGATTTGATCATTCTGTTTCCAGCTTATAGCGGCGACACCGACGATAAGTTTGCTGATGGGATTACGATATTTGAAAATTTCAGTAGAGTGTGCACCCTATAATTGAAGCCCTTTTATATCTGAAAAGCTGAGAAGCACTGCAAAACTCTTTAGCCCTAAGGAGAATTCTGAGCAAGTTCGGAGAACAGAACAACTAACATCTGATCAACAACTCATAAATGGTTGTGGGCTGTCGCAGAGTTCAACGTTCAACTTTGCCGACTTTTCAGTTCACTGAGCATTGCTCAATGCAATCATGCGACACTGTTTTTCTGGGCGGTCTTGCATGTTTGCAGTATATCGATTGTTAAACATAACGTCCCTGAGATGTCGCCATTTGCAAGGGATTGGTCTCCATCACTGAAGTAAACGTAACAATATAATAAGAATAATCGCTCAGGTGTTACACCCTTCTGCTACTCAGCTGCAGTGCCACCCAAAAAAGCACGAGGGCAGAAATACTATCAGTTTGCTCAAGCGTAGGTTGGAGCAGTCGAGATTCAGAGGTTCAGTTCGAACAGCGGATCTTTCGGTGAGGAAATTCGCATTTTAACCACTGAGATGTCTCAGGCTCAAAGACTCATCGTTGAGCTTTTACCCAACCGCATCTGCACGCATCTCTCCTCAACTGAAAACTCTTTGAAGCGTAGATTACTGCAGGATATCTACAACCGCTCTTGAGGGAATGTTTCAATAAAAGGCTGGATTGCTAAGCTTTAACATTCTTTACAGCTTGGCTGAGTGAAGCGCACCAGTTTTAATTATCATTGTCAACTAGCCAAACTCCGGTCATAGGAGTATCTTTGCCATTTGCGAGGTCCGATGAATACTCATCCAAAATGAAGTGACCCAACAAATATACTCAGTTGCGCGTCGATTTGGTCTTTACAGAAGATGCACCTAAATCCCAGCTGAAACTCGTGTTTATGACACTTCAATTGAATGTGCTGCACAAAGGCCGCCTAACGTTTCATTTAGTACGATATTCGATATATCGCATGAAGTATCTACGGTCTCTTTCTTGAAGAAACCTCTGACGTATGGATCCTTATGGTAGAAATAATAGAGGCTCGATTGTAACGCTTGTCAGCTTACTTCCAAAGCGGTCCGTAAAAATAACTCGCAGCCCTTGAACAACATCACACAATAATCCCAATCAATGGTATAACCCGCTAATAGGGACAGGAATAGATAAGTTCACCAACGTGGTCTAAATTTCATGTGATTTGAATTACAAGAAGGTCAAACAATTCTGACGTGATTACTGTTCACCGGGTTACTACAAAAGTCTGTTGATCAGGACATGGATGAGCCCGTGTTTTCATAGTACATGTAAACAGTATGACCACCCCGATAGACTTTCAAATTCAGTCCACTTTTAACACGTGATTTTCGTTTGTGTCGTTACCATCAAGCGAGACAGACCAAACTATGTTGCACGACCATTGGGTTGATAGAAATTAATCAGCTTGGCTACTAACGCCCAATACATGAAGTAATCAGTCGAGTGGACTCTTTTGTCTAGGAGAGCACGTCTGTTTTTTGATGCTGCAAGGAAATGTATGTAGATGGCAGCAATTACTGACCGACAAATACATAGAGACCTATATTATAATGTAACTGAAACAGTCCCAAGAGACAAGTGTTCACAATGCCATGATGACTGTGCCTGAGTACTGCAATGACCTGGCGGGCCAATCTGGCCACAACTTCTATCAACAAGGTTTACCCAGACCAAGAAAGAAAGGGTAAAATTATACTGTTCATTGCGACAGTATCTTGAGGACAGCAAGATGTTTATCTCAGGCAATCAGCATCCCAAAAATCAATTCAAGCATCAACATTAAATTTTTTAGAGGATTGAGGGGTTAAAAAGGCCGAAACGGACCAGTCCCGGCAATCACATGATTTAGGCTGTCAGGTCGGTCAAACTCTCTTAAGAATGGAGAATCAACCGCCGAATTATGATTTGTACGGTCAAGCCCAAGACGCGAAATTAGACTAGAGGCACTGAAGCTGCGGAAACTGCAACATTTAGTAACTTCAAATTAAAAGTGTGAAGACTTGCCAACTTTGTATAGTAATGTGAAATGCTAGAATCACTCTTAACAGAGATAGGAACAGCATACCCAAAAGACACACAGTTCTTTTAGCCAAGGAGGTGAAAGACCATCATACTGGTCTAGCTGTTATCAGCAAAGCTCTGTTACACAATCAAGAAAGATGGACCCTACAGGTCTGGAACTTCACAAGATAGTCACGGAGGACATGTAGTCGAATTTGCAGTGACTGGTCATATGAATGGAGAAAATGTCAGCTGCACCGAACGACATTGGTGTGGAAATAATGGATATACGGTTTCGGCTGTCAGGAGGACTCTTCGCCACTTTTACCACTACGTACTGTTACCCGGGGAATGACCAATACGATTTCTACGAGCCACCGCCAACTGTCACCACATCTACTGGCTTAAGTGATTACCTTTACTTCATGATAGGAGGGCACCCGTATTTTCTCGGAGGTATCCAACAAGTGGAAAGGGGTACTCGGATTATTTCACTGTCCGACAAGGTGACCTCGAGGAAAGTCTCTTAACGGAAGCGGTGCGGTTGCAACACGCGTCAGCGTGATCCGAAATACAACTGATCCTAAACACGCCCAATCATTGTGGGATGAGGTTATTGTTAACCAGTCTGTTGGATCAGTCACCAATTCCGAAAAGCTTCACTCAAAGGCTGACCAGCTGGAGAGTGCCGAAAACATTGGACGAATAATCAACTGCGATTGAGAACACTGGATACAAAAGGCCTTAAGGTTGATCTTATGAAAATAAAACATTTACACCACCCGAGTCGATGAGAAAAACGCGGTTTTTATCAAGATGCTTCACAAACCGTCAGGTGCAATAGCGATGACCAAACTTACAAACCATCTACGCCGACTGAAGAGAAGGACGTCCACCTGTACGAAGACCGACCATGTCACGAGGAATTCTGAAATGAATCTATAAACCGAAAACGCGGTCATTTCAATACATCCAAGGTACCTGGACAAGCCGAATGCTCAGTGAGCACACATGTCAACACTATTTAATAGTCAAGCTGATGAGGAGTTGAACGGACTTGCATAATTATCTGAAGCCTATGTGAAGAAGAGCTTTTCGAAACCACCTGTGAAGGCGAAACTTCGAAGAGTGCTAGGTGAACTACAAAATGGAAAAGAAGCCGGCGAACACAGATTACCCGTCGTATTGTTCAAATTAAGTGGACTAATAATGGAAGGCAAGGATTTTCACCTGATCTGCACAATCTGGAGGGCTGCAAAAATGTCCTACTAGGGATCAATCGTTCCATTGAAAGTCGGTAGAAAACGGACAATAGCTAATGAATAGGTGTCCATGGTACCAACGGGAAAACCCTGACATATATCCTGCCCACCCGGTCGAACGGTGGTATACTGAGAGAAGTTGTCCTTGAAGATCAGTGAGGAGTTTAAAGCGGACACAGCACGACTGGCCTCGTCTTTGCAGCGCGTCGGATATAAAAAGAATCTCGGTAAAGTAAACAGACAATATTTCGTATAGCTTACGAAATCCTTTGCCTCTGTGAACAAGGTTGCGCTGTGGATCGTTCCACAAAAACTCAGCTGCCTCTAAAATCTGTCACCATGCTGAAATATTTTTTGTTTCAATCTTCCATTGACTGACAACGACAGACCACTGGAGCCAAATTACTGGTCGTAGCACAGCGTGCTGGTGAAGATTTTGGCTACCTTTGTAGAGCTCAATCTATTATCAGGACTACGGTACTAAAGCACACCCTTGGGAAGCCGAAGCAAGTGCCGCATTTGTTCGTCTATATAGACCAAAGGCTGAGAGTGTATAACGAGATTGGAGTCTACTGATTTATCGCACTCTGTCCGCTACTGTGTGGCAGTGGAACAAGAAGGATACACCGGAGTCACATTAGAATTCCTGGCAACTTAATTTTTACCGTCAGTGCAAAATTTCTTCGACGAAGTGGTTAGGACTTATCCAGAACACTGCAGTTCTTAGGAGAGCCAAAGCCGATGGAAGCTGGTGTATTTTAGTGAAGAACTAGCCACACTGGAAAGCCGGTGTAAAACGCATGTTTCGTAATCCCATCCCAACTCATTTACGGTCAATCGGAGAATGGTGCTCGAAAGCGAGGCGGGCCGAAATAAAATTATTGCAACCGCACCCAGGTAAGTCTGAAAAACTGTGATCATTATTGATATCCTTTTGCTCGGCGAAGGACACTTCCTGTAGGGGAATAACCAACTATCCCTTGCAATTAATAACCACCAATTGTTTGTCAGTGGTAATCACTTTGGAAGTGAGGAACGCCGTTGCGCCAACTGGCCCCCTACTGATGAGCAACCAGGGAACATTGTTGATCAGTTGCCGATGATGAGGTTAAGTTCGCCTACTTCCGGTTATTTTCAGATGCGCATGTCGGTTCAGATCACGCTCTTTTGTAACTCGGAGGTTCAATAAATCTCGTCTGTAAATCTGAAAAACGTACTCACACTTAGACAGTAGACAACGTTTTGGTTTTCTATTTAAGGAAACCTATCAAAACTTCCTCTGCAATGCTCTTTGAGTGGTCTTCTCCGAGAACATTGATAGGTACCAGGCTTAGAGGAACACAGTTAAGCACAGTTTTGCTCGTTGTGCTTTCAAACGCGCACGCATAAACCTCCTCTTTGATGCAAGAGGCTGTATACGGTCGCACTTGGTGTTTTGGCAATCTCAGGGATACCATCTAAATCGAAGCCTTTGTATTGACATAGGTGTGCGCTGGAACCAGAATGCTCATGAAAACTGGTGCAGTGCAGAATGCACCAGCACAGTTTCACCTTATTATTCAAAAACGATGGTGATTCTCAGTGTTTTACTTTGATTCAACCGTTTTAACTATTCTTGAAACAAGATCTCCGAGTTCCGGACGCTGATGCCAACAACTTACCTTACTTACTTACTTACTTTAATGTAGAAAATGTATCCGAGATGACTGTTCCAGTCAGGTAGATAGAGGCCTCACATATGTCATCTCGCAGTTACTAGCTCCCCGGTTACTGTGAGATGCAAATCCAAACGTATCAAGCACATAGGGTCTGAAATTATCAAGTCTTCTCTATACCATGTCAAATACTTGCAAAGTGTAACGTGCGTCACCGACCAGAAGTTGTGGTTTCGCCTGAAGATAAAAATGGCTTTAACTCTATACAGAGAATGGCTGACAGAGATGAAGGCCGTCGAATTTCGTCAGTATATTTCTTGTCCTTTATCCCGACATCTGTGCCGTGAGAGAGTTTACAGTAGTTTCCAAAAGTTTTTGGACAACCGGTTACGAAATGCACACTCCAGGAAAATAATAGGGGAATAGAATTATGCAGACGAGACAATTTTGTGATCTGATTTTCACTGGTCAGCATGATTTTCTCTCAATAGGGTCCCAGAAGCGCTCGCGTTTTTCGGCATGAAAGTGCGAAGTCTTTTTATATACTTTTCAACGCTCTTGTGTTACTTTGAACCCTCAATGTGGAGAGCCTCAGGATACTGACCATTTGAAATATCTTCGCACCCGAATGAACCATGGCTATATGGTAACAAATGGAGCCAGTGCAACTATTAGCAAAGCCCGAGTAAAGTTTGTCAGTGTGCGTCACGTGTGGTGCCAAAAACGGACGAAGGCAACCCTAAGAGCAGTCTTCGTTTCCGGTCATAAAACATGACCTGTGCGACCTGAAGACAGCTCTAAAATCTTGATCACGCCTCTGTAGTATGACACGGGTTAGCTGGTTGCAATGGTTACGCAAAAAAACGGTGCTTAAACAAGTACTTGGTCTCAAAGAGAAAATCAGAAGGACAGTAAATACAACTTGTCAGGCTTATCGTACTTATTCAAGGCTTCACAAAATGCTGTGGAATCATTGCGACTTCCTGAATGGGATCCACATGATTCTCCTCATGTGTATTTGGAAACTTAAACAAATACAGTGGCGCGTTCATACTGTCACTTTCTAGCCGGACTACCAGGCAAAAGTTTATCTTTCGTGGAATGTTGGGCGACGGTTTCCAACAGATTCTGGGTTGTTGATGCCATCTTACTACGATATGGTTCTCTGATGTGCTAATCCGGTTACTGTTCCAAGGGATAAGTACCATATGGTTTATCGCTTTCACAAAGTACGTGGATCCGTTTTACTTCCTTACTTTTATTGCTGTTCTAGCAGGGCGGTCAACCGTTGTTTTCTACTACTCATGAGTTTCTGTCCATGATAATTATACCAAAGTAGCCCGCTGTTGTCCAACTTCGTTTTCAATATCAAAGTGCCGGAAACTTATAAGTTGAAAAATTCTTTTGCGTGATGATATAAAGGATAATACGAATGAAATAGTATCGGTCATCAGCTGAATGGTTACTGTTTTAGAGAAAACAAAAAAGTAAGAAAGGTAACTGTCACTGACTACGGTCGGGGACCCACTGAGAATGGTATTCAGAACCTCAAAGGCAGCAAAATAGATGATAGAACATTCGTCAAAGGTGCAAATGGAGGAAGTAAGTCTTCTCATGATCCCATTCTGTGTTGCGCAAAAAAAATCGATTGAAAAATCGACTAAACGTTGTCACTTATTACATGACAACAAATATCATCCATAATAAACCCATCTAATATAAAACGCTCAAAAATATGGAACACTCGCTTGAAGCGTAGGTGCATCTCGCAGAAGCCATGTTTCGGGACAACAAATCTGGATACTTCTTAAAGGTGGGTAAATACTGGGAATTCATAAGTTTCACTGCATATGAAAATCTGTATTTTAGTGGAATGGAGACGAGCATCAGGCTGCGGAAGTCGCAGACGAGGACTGGTGCTGGTGAAGTTCATTCAAAGTCACGATACGCCCGTGGCACTGGATTGTAAAGACACATTCGAAGTTGTGGTACACATCGACAGCGATGATACGGTAGCACAGTTTCATTTCTCGTGCTGATCATATTCGCAAAGAACCACTCGTTGCAACCGATTGATTGACACAGTTCAAAGCACAATTTAGCCGTGGGGACGACGCACAAAAAGGTGCCGGTTTCTAGAAAATATACAGAAAAACAGTATATGTCTGTAGTGGTCTCTGCAAATCCAACTTTGCAATTTGGTGGATGGATGACTGTAACTGTTGTAGTCAATTAAATACAAGTTGATGTGTACTCACGAAAACGCGCACCTGTTTATCATAATATTTTCACTTCTATGGGATTTGTAATCCTACAAACATAGGAAACTGCAGTAACCTGAGTGTAAATATTTCTACCTATTAGGTAATCACCATTACATTTGCATTAACCGTTTAAAATCATTTGTTGCGTATCAGTTTACTGTTATTTTTAACCAAAGTTTTTAAAAGTATACACACTTGCAGGATATTTCTGTCATTGCTATGCAGTCGTTCAGCTGTAGCACCCATTCAGTGCCTAGTTGCCATGCCAACAGAAGGAGATACGAGGGCTGAGATACTGCTAGCTTGCTCAAGGCTAGAGAGGAGTAGTCGACGTGCGGAGGTTGGGTTCGAACCCCGAAACTCGCGGCCCGCAATTTGGCGCCGAAACCACTGAGCTATCTGGGGCTCCACTGTTAAATACTTTATATATATATATATATATATATATATATATATATATATTGCCATATATAAGCAAATTATTTTTAAAGGAACTGATACTCCTCCCAGATAGACTGGGAAAAGGCTGATCGGTATAAAACAGGAACGTTTTGTATACGCTGATTGGCAGTAGTATACGAGGAAATCCAAGACAGGTTACCAATGGAACAGTTCGAGAAAGGTTAGATGGTGGCCCGAATAAACTAGGTATAGACCCAATACAGTACTGCTGCTGGATGGTGCGGGCGGAAAAAAATTCCCGAAGCCAAATAAGAAGGATGGGGTCAGAGGCTTTGAGAAATGTGCCGAAATGTCACACGCCCCAACGAGCACCACTCACTTCCTGCATCTCCGTCGGGAGCGAGGAATTATCAAGCTTGCTTGCTGGTGTGAACTGGCGGATTGTGGTTATAAACTGTCACCTAACCTAACACCTAACACAGATACGTCACAATGGATTAATAACTGAACATTCGTGTTGTGATGGAGTAAAATGTACAACTGTGAGAAAAATTTAGGGCAATGTTTTTCTTGAGGGCACACTACTAATGGACGAAGTCGAACGAGTTTCCTTCAGCCTGTTGAGGCAACATAAGGTGTTAAATTCAGACTTTAAGGAAATATTCATTGAAGAAGCTCATTCTTAAGGTTGAAAAACTGCTGCGCAAATTTTAGGTGGCAAATCAGGGTAACATCACTTGGCTTAACGTTTTTTGGGAGTATGCAAGAAAACTTGCCCGATGTTTCTGCAGTATACTCGAAAAGGTTTACACCTCTACACTCTCAGCACGCCTTTATGTTCCACGGGCTCACAACCGGATTTAACTCAAGAATTCAAATTGACCAGTATATTATCTTCACGTGACAGAACCAAAGTCGGTGCTTAATTGTCTGAGAGGTGTGGAACAGTGAGTCGATCAGTTGAGATACAGCGGCCCACCACTCGTATTGTACGCATCAAAAGTGTGTGCACTAATGAGATCTTGCTCACTCCATAAAATAAAAAATGCCATAAACCAAAAATTTATTTTTTCGTTTCATTCACATGGATAGCATATTTATTTTTAAAAAAGTTTCATAATGTGTCCCATTGGGAGAAACATTCGCTTCACTCGAGGGATATTAAAACTTCGGTCGCTAATCATTTCTTTCAACCCAAAATCCCCGGGGCTGTCCACAATTTCTGGTGGCTTTGGATGCATATGGTGAGAACAAGCAAAGCCCCAGTAGGTCTGTTGCACCGTCGGGCAAAATCTAAACGATCTCAGTTCACGGAATGAACAAAGTAGTCACACTATTAGTTAGCTAAGCCTGTAGAGTTAGACATCAAAACAGTTGTTATAATCACTAATTTTTATACAAGGACGAAAGATTGTTACACTTAAAAAGCAGAACTTGGTGACTCTCAATAGAACACTATTCATAAGATTGCTGTAAAGTTGTTATAACATTCTTGGGACTCTTCAATTAGTCCCATTCCTCGAGTTTTCGTCATTATACTATACTTATATTATACTATATTGCATTATACCATATTATTATAACAATATATATGATTATGTTATATAACTATAATATAATATAATAGTATTATAATAATACAATATTATAATAATATTATAATATAGAATATGATAGTGTGATAATAATACAATAATAATATAGAAAAGCCAATATAATAGGTCATTGTAGCTAGTGTATCACTAAACTAATTGCAGTGGTTTCGAGACACAGCGTTTGGAGCACACTTTTGGAAATTCTCCTAATGGAATCTCACCAGAGATAAGCCAGGAAAAGTTCTTGTTTCGGTGTTCTTTAGACCCCAATATTTTCGCCGGTTGAGGGGTGATTTGAAGGCGATAATTTGACACTCAACCGCGTATTGATGATTTGCTTTCTTTAAAAGGAACATATGAAAGTTCATGAGGGCCAGATGCTCCACAATGCTTGCAGGAGAAAAGGTGCTTGCCCATTTGAAGTTAACTGTCCAAGTCTCCGCTGACGGTCGGGAATTCGGCTGAGCAAATGCAGGTGGTCAGCTGAATCGTTGGAGAATAGCCCTAAAGATGCCAACTTTCTTGAGCTCGCCGGCGATGTCCCCTCTCATCGTGACGAACTGATTCGCAAGCCAATTGCCAACCTCGGCGAACAGATCAACAACCAGTATACTCACTCGAACTACCAATATTTAGACATAGTGCCAAAGGATAGTCGTTTAGTCGCCCGTGCAGTGACGGTGATCGGAAATGCGCGGTGAGATGGAAGTTATACTGCAAAACGCTTTTGTTTAACAAATATCTCTGTCTATTTTTGCGCAACAAGGTGTGCGTTTTCGTGACCACACCCTGACTAAATTTGATAAATGTCATCACTGGAGGAGCCAGTCAGTATGTGATGACGTAAGGCGGTTTCCATTCTTGAAGTAGGAGTTTCTCTCTGTCCTGTCTAACTGAGAGCTAATCACACTACAGATAAGCCACCCATGGCCAAACGATTGTGTTCAAACACTGACTTGGAGGTAGCGGATTCCAAGCTCTCTGGGTTTTGTGAGATGTGCACTTCTGGTAATTCTAAACAATGATTAAACAGCTGCACAGTGCTTCTCGGCTTCTCAGCTTAGATTAGCTTCAGTGACAGGATGAACTATCTGTTGAATTTTATGTGTCCGCAAAATTTATTTGCGTCCTTCTCGGTTTTTATACGGCCACTTTAGTCCCGAGCCTCCAAAGTTAAGCATAGTTTTTATTGTTACTGGAAGCCTGTGAATTTACATATTCTTATCAAAACGTAATGTTAAAGGGGAAACGCACAAAAAACAAGGTTGGAAGACCAAAAGGTATTTTTTGCGGACAATTAAGAGCACAAACGGTTTTACCGTGTGAAAAATATGGTAAACTGTATCTCTTGCAGTAGGAGAAAAATGGTAATGTATTGAGATTTTCTCCAGAAACAAAGATCTAAAACAACCAAGTTTCTCAATGGGTCTCTACTACTAACGTCGCTTGTAATATGGATGAAGCAACCATTAATTCACCATTGCTTGGATTTAGTGGTACAGGGTAAAAAGTTGCAAATCACTTCAATATAAGAATGAAACATTTATTTCTTTTGCTAAACTCGCATGAACCAGACGAATAGTGTTTCCACAACCACGAAATTGTTGAGAAATAATCTAATGACTTCGGTATCCATCGAACCTTTCCGTCTGTATAACCATGAAAGAGCGAATTCTCCCCAGCGGACCTCTAAGAAGAACTTTTAAAATTATACTTAAAACGTTGATCGAGGGGAGAATTTTGATTGCAGCCGAAGGACTGACCCAAGAGATGAACCAACACAGGTGGGATAACAGAAAACATCGAGGAATATTGCACAAGTCATCTGACAATGCAGCATACGGGCTAGTAGCCAAAGCAAAATTTCACTTAAATGTTCTGCTTTTACGAAGACGATTCACATTCCTTTCCGGAGTCACTTTATTGGCCAACTGTTATTACATCAGCGGTCGCATTTTTTACCTGAGAATTTGTCCCACACTCAAACGTATTCTAAGCTGAAAAGAGGGGAGGCGTTTTACCGAACGATTGTTTTATACTTGATAGGAATGTACGTCACTCTGTGAATTTATTTGAGATTTATCCCATCACATTTAGGATGAACAACGAATTAGCGAACCGGCCATGTGGTTAACTCGCAGTTGGACAAACCCCTCTTCAAGGAACTAGGCAATGCCCGATTAAACGACATGAACAGTGCAACTGAAGAATGACGTAGGTGGATTCAGGCTGAGTACAGCTACACTGCTAGTCGGCCAATAAACGGAATATTGATGGCTCGAGCTTCCCGATGCATGTATATAATGTGTGCTGCGCTCGGAATTCTAAGCAAGGCTAAAATCACTCTAATGTAATATTTGGCTTTCAAATACAGGGTAATATCACTTGTAAGGTATAGTTTGAATCGAGAACTCTGTCCAAAATTTCCCCTCTTCCAACAAACAGTAAAAGTACAAACATGGCTGGACTATCAGTTAGAATCCTTTTCGTTCCGTATTATTAGTGATTTTACGAGGCGTGAATTACTAAAGACAGAAACTCAAAGTATTCTAATTCTGTGTTGCGATTTCGCAAAATCCAGCTAAAGTTGATCGGACTGATTTACGCTCTTGCTTGTAAACTAAGCTCTTAGAACATATTTGGCATCTCGGAAGTAACTTCGTGTGAAAATACCTCCTGTTAAACCCTTATTTATTTCACTAAGATTCCCTATAGATTGGACAAATAGATTGTGGAAGCGTCATTTCAAAGAGTAAAACCTAAAGCCGAGCTCGATCGATATTTTGTTATTTAGTATGCCAACGTTCTCATTTCAAACTGAACGATGAATGCATATGTGTGACATTCAGGTTGTTTGATGGGATAATGTCGAACCTTGAGCTTTACTTACCCACAAATGGAGCACAAGTAAACTGGCAGACTGTATTCAAGAGTTATTTGGCGATAACAAAGAAAATGTCGCTATGGATCTTTGTAAATAAACAGTGATTGCTAAACTTAAACCCGAATAACAGAGACCGGGATTCCAGAGTTCGAAAGAACAACTTTGAATCCCCTGTTGGGTTTCCTGAAACACCTTTTACACAGAAGAAACGTGCACTTTCCTAGACGAGGAATGTATTTTTTAAAACACTTTTTGCCCGCACGCTTTTCATATAGTCTCCGTCAAAACCACTCAAACCCCAAACTACTCATGAGTGATTAAATTAAAAATTTTATAGCGAACACGTCACCGGAACGTTTACACTTGTTGGTTAACCAGGTAGGAAAATCGCCCAAAACTTACTTGGGTCAAATCGATAATCTTCATCCGGACAACTTTTGGAGAACTTCATAGGATATCTTCTGGGACCAGCTTCTGTTTGGAATTTTAAACAGAAATGAGGTTTTTCAAATTTACGTGATTAAGCCAACTCAGTGAGACTACGAACACAAGGCAGTGACGTTCTATTAAAAAAACACAGGATGTTTTATCGTTATCTTCAACACAGAATGGTATCTAGCTGTGAATACCCCTCTTTTCCCAGATGTCAGTATTCCCTTATCATATTCTGATTATGCCACAGCAATTGCGAGAATTTGTTCTAGATTTAACAGAACAGGTCAGAGGATTCTTGTGTGTAATGAACAGCGTTGAACTCACTGAGTCATGCTGTAAGATCTCCCTTAATGGGGGCCCAAATCGAAGATACTACATGTGTGGTTGTGTGCAAAAACGCGAACGAGAAAAATTAAGGCATACATTTTCGTTAGTTTGTTACTTAGCACTCCAATATTCCTATTCCAATTTTTCATAGAAGATATTAAGTCACTGTATTTGTAGCCGATAATTTTAGAACGAATGATTGAACAGGAGGTGGAATTTTACGAGAAAGGCTGCAGTTTGAATATCAAAATATTTCTCGTCAGTTAACCGCTGTCGGTTAGTGGATTCGAGAGATGCAAACCAGAAGGCTCTAATGCGCTGTTAATGGCGCCCTATTGCTGAGGTACACGCAACCTTGCACGGAATGCCGCGTTATACTGATCTAATAACAGGGTCTTGGTGGTATTTACCTAGACAACTATGCAAACGGGTCAAAAGAAGTCGTCCAGATCACACTTCCTGATTGATAATCTTGAACAAGAGTGCGATAAGACGTCATATCGCAAGGAGCCGAAGAGTTGAAATCCGGAACTGGAGGCAAGCCATAACAAATCAAATTAAATTGACAGGTGAAAATGACACAGCTTGATTCTGAGCAGTGCCTGAACTGCTCTCTTCTCAGACAAGGGCAGGGCAGAATGATCAGAATCAACTTGAGTACTCTTCAATAGATGAGAGGGAGAGAGAAGGAGGAATCTCTCAATACTTTCGAGAGGTTCAACTCTGGAAGCAATAACTTTCATACTAGAATGACTTTTATCTCCATCTTAAATGGGCGTTTATAACAATGAAGGTAAAATGATGAAACAATATGTACTCACGCATTGCACTAGTGAAGCTCCAGTAAAAAACTATAAACAGCAGGGGGCCCGTCGGCAAAGTGCGTTTTTGTTTCAGTCTCATAGATGTCTATGACTGTGAGATCACGTGAGCACGGTTTTGTTCCTCAGACAGAATTTATTCCACAGAAAACGCTTGAGCGTTGAATATAACTCAGATGAATTATGTCGAGGATTTACTTCGGACGGGATCGTTCGACGACTTGATCGGTTATTCCGGGATGAGGGTGCATATTTATACTGTTTTGTCGGATAGTTCGAAACGTATCCACATTTCATCCAGGTGACCTTGGGAACGTTTCCCAAACAATGAACATGTGGGATGTATAAGGGTGGGGGCCGATGGAAGAGGAAAAAAGTGGTGATTGATTAGTCTTTGGAGGAACTAGTTTAGACACAAGCTTTGATACCGCAGGCATCATTAGTGTATTAAATTGTTCTGTTGATTGGTCCGTCTGCACATGAAGGCGAGTGACACTGTCTCCTAACCGACCAACCAGAATTCAGAAACGATATTGTCCAATGAGATTGCTGGATTGAAAGATGTTGGCCACAGTACGCTACCTGTCCGTGTTGGTGAACAGCTCGAGTTGCAGTCGCAGGAGGATTTTGATAGGATCAGGTCCTCTGAGAAGAGGTCTTTACGGACGGAACGGAGAGTGGAATCTCTCCTGGATCCAAATTCGGCACACCATGCCAAGAGGTAACTCCAGACGGTTGTGAGATCTTTCACGAAAGCTTTTTTCAACCCTCCTATTTGGTGGTCTTGGACTGAGTTTGTCTCCCACTGTAAATAAAGTACGACTCATCCCGAACACCTCTAATTTTGAGTAACAGTTCAGGTTTGTGCTTTGAAGTGACGCTCTAAGTGGCTTCTGTAGATATCATATGTGGTTACAGTATTCTTGTGTTGACGTCTTGCTTAGAGACCGCACCCCCACTATGCATTCTGTTCGCAGTCAGCCCAATATTAATCCAAACGTCATAACCTAAAACAGAAACCAGCCAGTAAATCCAAATTGTTGCTATTCTATTTCCCTCTTAGTTCTANATTTTTTAAAAGAGTGACGAACAGAATATACTGGTACACCGCAAATCGTCTTTAGTATTGTCGCTTACCTACCTGAAGGGAACTGCTATTTGACTAAACATTCTGACAGTAACTAGTGCAATCTAAACTCGAGGAGAGGCCCGAGGCGTTTTGACGGGTGAACCTCATTGATGTGGTAGCAATGGGATTTGATGAACAGTACAATTCCCAGACTTTTCCCGGGTTTTGCCCAAAATTTTACACATTATTCTGGTTGAAGTCATGTACGCGTATTTCCATGACTGCGCCAAAAATCGTTTTGAATAGGAAATTAGAATTTTATTTTAACTGGCCGAACAAAGCAGTTCCAACTTCGTGTATTGTAAATCCTAACTGGTCCCTGGGGAGACCGGCTATGTAAGCTCTCAAACCAGCATAAGGATCATGCTAATGCCTGTTCCCAATAATTCGGATCACGGATCAACTTTTTCGCACGACTACCAAGGCGGACTTGCCAATCGACCAAAACGGTGCGCATGGATCATAAATGTCTAGCACCTGAGCTAGTTGTCTTGGGCTTCAGCGGATCGAGGTATGTAACCCTAGCCGGCATGAAGGCATAGAGAACGATAACCCAAGTGGCGCTTGAGGAGATGTCCGAAAACACCGATCGGTCGGTTAGCCGCAGCGAGTTTAAGAGCACGTGCCAATTAAAGACGCGCCTGGGAAAAAAGTGTCCAGCTGTCTTGGGAGTAACATGCCGTACCGGAATCAGTAATTTCTATGACGCTAATGCAAATCGCTACTTTATCGGCATTAGGCTGTTCCCGAACTCACAACAGAACAAAACAACTGTTGTGAGTATCGCGCGAAATATTCCAGTGCATTTAAATCGCAAAAACCCAACAACCATAACAGCGGTCTCTGTCGGAGTTTCGCCGGTAAACGGGAACAACAATGTACCGTAAGTTATAAATACACATCATCCTGAATTTCACAACAATCTTATTATATTTACAGCCATTCATGCTTTTACAACGTCCAGTCACCGCAGCGTCCGTTCTGAAGGAGGCATCTGAAGTAGTCCAAGAGCTGCCAATGCTTCTGTTGTACCGTTATTTAAAAAAAAAATCCGCCCTCACTGCCTCAAAACTATTTAAAGCATTTACATCCAGAATAAAGTGACAGGACACTAACATCTGAGGATACTGATTCGATTCCAAACAGTGATGAGCTCGTCTAAATCAGAAAGTCCATGTGAAATATAGCTAATTTAAGGCTGCTTTATTGTTAACAGACGAGAGAATAGTTCTGACATCATGCGCACGGTCACACTTCTGTAAAATACAAGCTTAAGTGAAGATTCGTCCTTTAGGTGAAATCAGTCTAAGTTGAAATTCAGGGAAGCACTGTACATCTGCTTCATCCTTATTGGGAATCATCAGTAGTGTGCATCTCACGAAACTACAGGGAGTTTCGGAATCGCGAATTCTCGGCTACTGGCGGTTGTTGGCGTTGTGACTGGCTGATATTGGGACACGTTTAAGTTGGGAATTTGCAACCACCTGTACATGCTTTACACTATTGTTGCGTTCCTTAAAAAGTGCACCCTATAGCAACGTGACCTGTTATGAGAGTAACTGTCTTTGAAATATATTTTAATGACTCGACCCCATGTGGTCTCTGCTAAGGAAGTGTTGCCTCAGCTGGGAATTGCTCCGAAAAGGACTAAAACTGTCTTCGTCCGAAGGATTAATTTTAGTAGAGAAGGGGAAACTTTTTCTCCCTTCACGAAATAACCACCTTTCATTAATCCCCTCGAGAATATCCCTCAAAACATGTAAATATGTCAAGAGACACCTACTAATATAACCATTTTCTGACGTTCCTTTGAAATCCGCTTGGAATCCCTTATTTTTAACCATCTGACAATGAGGTACTTATGGCCGTCGTGTGGATTCAAAATGATACAGATAAGACGGACTTGGGTATTAACTACAGATTTCTCCTTTTGTGTAACGTAACTGAAGTAGTTGACTGAAAAAATGGTTCTTATTCGGTGGAGAAATAGAGAGTGAACCAAACCGCACTTGAACCATGGTATTTGACCCAAGTTGAAACATCCATTATACACGTGAACATTTGTTGAAAATTTTCACGGACTACTGAGTTTCAGTTATTTCGAGTGCAGACAGAGTGATAAATGCTCCGGATTCGTCTCCTTTCAACGGAAATGCTCGCCTGAATTTCTTCCAACGCACACTGTCTATTATAGGGTGTCAGCTGTACTGGCCAGTTCCTACAAACTATCCTGCAAACGCCTTAAGATCAGTCAGTAAACCTTCAAAAAAAACCACAATCACCCATTCCTGTAGCCTGGACTGACGACGGTCACCTGGAGTCTAACCAGAAGAAATCAAGTTATGGTGCAATAGTTAAACTGACGCACTTTTTGCTCACAATAAAGTTGACCGGGTTTAGCAACTGGGTTCACAGTTATCAGTGAGCGAACTGCACCATGGAATCCGTCGCGAACAGATTATCGACCTGTATAAAAACACCCACTGTCGCCATAAACTCAGTTTCCATTTTAACGATGCAGTAAACACACCAAATATAACCACCCATTCAGTCAGACATGACGCACGGCGTCGGATAACTGTATCGAAGCAAATATGAAAGAACGCATCGAATGGTGATACAGAGTTACGTAAATGCGGTTTTTCCTACCGAGCAATGGCGTATTCTGATAGCCCAATAAAACACGTTGACGGTAGTGCTTTTGATTAGGTGGTGTACCCGCATATACCAGTCGGTGTTCTGCCAAATTTGTTCACATTAACCTAGATACTGGCTTTGTCGTTTCTGCTGGTGCACGTAGTTGGTGGTGGCGTGCTGGTGCTTGTGTCCGTGTTGGTGCGATTGTTGTGGTTGTGTATTTGACGCATGCTGGTACACGTTTCCACGCATGCTACATGCGCAAATATGAGTCGTGTCTGTGATGTTGTTCGTGTTTTTCTTAACCCTGCTGATGTTGTGCTGGATGTGGCACCTGTTGAGTTTTTCAGCGGAGAATGGCGACGGTGTGGACGCATCACTGACACCGGGGCTTGTACCGGTGATGGATCATGTTGTGAGCGGCACAATCGCCGAAAGCACGTCTGTCAAGACAGTGCTGGTGCAGTTGTCTTCACAACTGTATGCTGATACTTGCGCTGGTGTTCTGGTTGTTGTGATGTCGGCGCAAACTTAGATGGTTGCATGAGTACATTAATGCTGCTATGGATAAGATTGTCTATGTTTTGCGGGTGTGCCGGTACCACCGCATGTTCAGGGCTGGGTGCCAAGGGTGATGTTTATGCCAGTGCCGTTACAAAGGTCGTTGTTTTTGTTGGTGATTGTGATCGTGACAGACACTGCTATGGTAGTTTTGACTTGTTGGTGGCATTCTAGATATTCTGGTTGGTGTGGATTTTGGTTCGAACCAGATGCGTTGTTTGTGTGAGTGTCGATATGTGTTTCATTTCTCGGACACATTCATTTCACTGGTCTATGCTGGGTGTTAGTAGAGTTCACTGTTTGGTGCACCGTTGGTGGTATTGGTGGAGTCTCTGCTGGTGCGGTTTCTGCTTCCGCTCATGTGTGACTTCATAAATTAAATGATAGACGGAATGGTCGGAGTGGAAAATGTGCATATGTCGCTGCTGCCGTTTGTTCCTAGGCTTCTGCTGGTTCGCAACGGTTCACCAATGCAAACATTTCCATATCGGACGTGGTGTTCGCGTAGTTCACAGTGCCATTGTAGGCGCTACAATTCACGATTTTGGCCTTCTCTATGTCACTTCTGACGTTTCTGTGTGTTACCGAGAACTATGCACGGTCACTGACCCGCAGGATTTCACCAGCCTGCGAATATATGCCCTGATGTATCATTTAAACCATGGTTCATATAGTGCAGTTCTAGAGTAAATTTGCTTACCGAATAGCCAGTCAGTCAAGAAGATATATGTCTTCATGGCTGCTGGTATGTTCACTGTGATATACAACTTGGTTGCAAGCGTTTCATCACCAGCCTGGCCGAGAGTGCTGTGTGTGTTGTGAATGGTAGTGTGTAGATGTTGTGTTTTTATACATTTACACAGCGTCTACTGACCCAGACCAGCCTTGGTTTACCACTAGTCACTGTCGGCTTATTGGTTGATCTGTCTCTTGGTGGGTCGATGCTTGAGTGGACTTCAAACTTGACCGTCTCGTTCTCCGTCCTTTGAATAATGTTATTTTCCTTCCACAAAGAGTCCTATTCCATGGCACGTTGGCCCAGTGGCCTAGTCTGACGCAATGTCATGGGTGAGTTGACTGCACCTCGCTTATAGTGGTACATGAACAGGATCGATTTTACTATTCGCAGTTGAAGATAATATTGGTAGCTCAGGTTGTGATTATCTGCGTTTGGTTGATCACCAAGCTAGGCAGTTTGCTTGTAAACGTTTCATTACTAGTCAAGGTGATATCATCACTGCGTTGTGAGTGGAAGTGTGGTGGAGCTGGAAGTGTGAGATTGTTGCGCGTGCATGGGTTGATGTAAGGTGTAGCCCCCAAATCGACCTTGAGCGATCATTGGTTGGTTGGGTTAGCATTCTTATTGGCTTGTTGTTTGACCCACTTTCTTGTTGGTAGACATGCGGGTGTCCTTGAGACTTGATCTCTCCAATCTCACGCCGCGACCTTTGATCGTTTGCTTTCACAGTTTCTTGGTCCGATCGTTTGATGGTCTGATCGCTAGCTCCCAACGGTGCATAGACAGAGTCGACCTCGATGTGCCGGCTGATTAAATCAGTTGTGAGCCATAGTGCTTTTTCCCACCGTACCTTGTCCATCCGCGTTTCACAGTCTCCATGTTTCCAGATTATACCTGCGTCCTTTATGAGTTTCATTCATGGGAATAAGAGATAGTGGACCATGTCTTTTGAAAGACACGTTGTTTCTTTGCCCACGTAGAACGTTTGTACAGTCTGTCCAATATAATATTTGTTGAATTCCGTGCAGTTGCTTGAGTAGACCACGTTGTTTTTTAGTCTTTATCGGTCTTGAAATCAGATTCCAAAATATGGTTGTTGATTTGTGGGCTGCTACAGCTGCATCAAGCTGTAGTAGAGTCGCTCTCAACTCCCAGATGTGTTATTGAGGGGCATGTTGACAGCTCAAGTTGCGTAGATCGTCGCTAGTTTTTTCACTGAACTGGAGAAACCATTCTTCATCAATCGACTAGACAGCACCCGTACGTCGTTTTGAAGCGAAGGAGACGCTGTGTTAGTTGCGGTGTTATGTTGCGGTGGTGCGCGTGTGTTAGTGTAGACGCTGCAAACAGCGGCTGACCTGGTTGACCTCGACTAGAATCCTCTTGATTTTCAGTACGCTCCAATGACGACGTGTTTGTAGCTAAATTGCTCAGCTCAGTAAAAAAAACTTTCAATTTTACCGCAAGTACATATCAAGCAAATATCCTGCTTTCAAAAACATATGGGTGACTTTGTCACAAGAATTCCGCTGGTTCTCCAGGACGGGTGGGTCATTCCGTGATTAAAACCTGATGCTATCTGCATCATGATTCAATGGCCGGATTTGCATGACCTTTGGGTAGTCACTACTATTACATTCACAGAAAACCTTGTCACCGTGCACTGAATTTGGTACTTTCTAGGTTGAGTAATCACCCTTTGTGGTAGTTGAGCCGCTAACATATTCAAGGGTAAGTGGGGAAAGCAGTAAACGAAATTCTGTCATGTTTTTCATCTGAGTGGATCAACTGACTTAATGAAAGTGATGTACATGTTGTAATTTATTTTTTCAAGCAGACGGAAAAATTCGAGATAAGTCATTTTGCATAGAAATAAACACGGTTGTATTAGCGGGTGGGAGCGATTGTTGTCGGAACCAGTAAGTGGAGAAGGATCTTTGTTGCTGCTAGGCCCGAAAACAGACGTGCCGCGTTGTTGAATGTTGAATGAATATAGTTCTGCGACTATCCTACTTTAAGCTACCAACTCCCAGAGTAGCCAACAGATGTCGAGTTTTCGTGTCATGACATACTACTCACACGGCTACTGAAAACGGCTTAATAGCCCACTACCTGTTTCACCCTTCTTGGGGCTCATCAAGTGGCTCACAAAAGAATGGCTTAGCTGGTTCTCTTGCTAACGCCAACGTGATCTGTCAGTGAGTGTTATTCCAGCTCCGTACACTTGTGCCGTTCAATCAAGACACAAGGCTCAGAGGAGGCTCAGAGGCTACGCCTACTTACAACCTTGGAAGTGTCCGGCAACCTTGTGAATATTGTATTCTGTCAAGAAAATATCTCAGTTTACCTGGAATTTCATGACAACTAAAAATTAGACTACATTTGTGCAGCACATTCAACTGGAAACTATCCGTTTAAAACCAATGTAATTTTCAGATAAACATAGTTGGCCAATGTTGCGTTTTGTCATAAAGCCCCAACAAGACCAATTCACTTACAATCTTCATCCGAAAGTAGATGGTGACAAAAGTTCACAGAGAAGAGCTAGTCGAAGCATATGAGTCGAATTGCTAATCAATTGCCGATTGCGTAGCTTACTCGATAAAAACTCACAGGAAATAATAATTAGAAGGAAGACAGCCAACTGTGTAATGCGCAGCGAATTCTCCGGATGAGGTATACATATTGTATGCTCATATATGAACAGCCCTCCCAATACTCCATTATGGTTATTTAGAGTGCACACTGTTCGGTGCCTGCCTGAGGTGCAGATCCATAGAGATTATTCAGCGCTACATGATGCGCTCCAATGGAAACAGGTTCCACACATCACAACCCGGAGTATCAGGAAACTACTCGTCAGAATTTCATCCACTGATCGACCTGTGATGAGATATGTTTGTTCTTGTCATCTTAACCGAATATTCAAGTTGATGTACTAACACAGTACGACAGATGCAGATTCTGGCGAGGCTAACGGAATAAGAACAAAAGCACAAATCGAAGGCCACCCGGGAATCGCTGTGATGAAATAAACCTCATTTTCCTAAATCATCCCGCTATCTCAAAAATTCATTCACCACGTCAGCGAAAACGTGAAATACCTTTAAGGGGGCCATACGTTTAATCATAAGACCACCCCACGCCAGCATCTGGTCAGGGGGATGATTTTGATGACGTTCTTTTGATATTCCGTTCTCCAGAGCCTTGAGTAATCACGTTACCATATTTCAGGGAGTAGGTAGAAGAGACTTTGAGAGTTTCACCGTGGCCACCAAGAAAATTTTGGCACGCCTGTTTGTACAGTCTCCATGCTAGATATTTCGCGGCGCTGCAGTCGAGTATAGATCAAGAACAAACTTCGGTGAACCCAGAGGCTTCACGAGACGGAAAAGAGACCGCTTGTTGGCGTGTGAGGCAAGGAATAGTGTGTTGTCCTTGTTTCAGAGAGATTTGGCAAGCAACCAATGAATTCATTGCTGGGCAACGTTTCGCGTTTGACATAAAAGTTCCGTCAGACCAAGTAACTAAGATAGCAGGTTGACCGAGTTTCATGGCATTCATAGAACTATTCATTGAGATTTTATGACCAGCCGACTTAATCACTGCTGCATGTCAGTCAGGATTTCTCATTTGTTGGTTAGCGTGCATGACTGACATTTACGGTAGATTGGTTCGATGCGACTGTATTCAGTATGAACTCGGATTTCGGAGTCCTGCCTTAGATCCACCGATTGTTTACCAAACCCCTTTGAAACGATGACTACAAAATCGGTTCCAAACATCTTCCAGTTGATTGTCAGCTGATTATTTTAGAGCGCTATTCAGTGGCGCTTTGTCAGTCACTCTGTGGATCCTTACTGATTAGTCACCAGAGACCATCATTTTGCGCTCACAACTGTCGTCAGTCCCCCTATACCTTCCCAGGTCTGTGTGAATGAGTGCAAGTCACGAAACGGCGTGCTTGAACACATTTGTTCGTTATTTTCTGACCGTGCAGTACGTGTTACGAGTGACGAAACTGTATAAAATCGCCCCATCTAGCTATCTGTGTGGCCACTTCTGTGTTGTACAGGACAGGTAGATGGACAGCATCAGCCTCACCGAAGAATTGCGCAAAGAAGCGTGCAAATTTTGAGCACATCCTTCCATCCAAACCAGTAAGCCAATCCCCGTCATAATTATCTGTTTGGCGGCGCGGGTGATTGGACAGGTGTACACTTGCTTTGACCGCCTTACTGAAACGGAATGAGTTGTCTACCTTCCCGTTTGTAAGCCTGGACTGCAGACTGCTTGTCTACAGGCTGAATGCGTTACACGGTGGGAACCAAATGATTAGCCATGATGTAACTTTATCAAGAAGCGTGAGCTCAGGAACGACAGGTGTGTAACATCCACTACATCAAGGTCACCACAACCGATTTCCTCTCTACCTCAAGTCACTTGTCCATGAATGCACTGTTTGCGACACACATATTAACGCGACCACCACAACCTGCGTCCTACACACTTTATTCCGGCCATGTACGCGCTCAAATGACGTTCTATTCACAACCTTCTGAATGAATCGGTACCGATATTGTTTGGTCAAGTAAGTGTGATTGAACTGATGAAACCTTGGTTCGTCCGGGTTCAGAAGAAGTGACTGAGGACTGGGTAATGTCAGCGAACTTGAACCTGCCGGCGGCGATAAAACTCAGCTTTGCAGACTTCCAAAAATAACTCAAAATCCGTCTTACTGTTCGTCGTGTTTTAGCTATAAACGGTTCGTCATTTATGATTTCGAAAATCACCAAGAAGTACCATACATCACGGCTGCTCTCTTAAAAAAGCACTCTTCGAGTGATTGCCTAAAAACTTAGCGAGGTTTTGCTAATCCACTCATTCTCATTCTTAGGGGACTTATTTCACGAAGTAAAAAGAATTCTGCATTGTTCTGTTCGAGGCAGCAGCTGTAAAAAAATCGGTGATGTCACCGGAGAGAGTACATATGAATGGATCATGTCAGATAAATTTAGCTTCGTTTGTCGGTGTGAAGTAGACTGGCAACAAAGAAGCTGCAGACCGAACTTAAATTTTCGTAAGCCGGTGATTTTTGCTTTAGCCATAATAATCCACCTGTAAATGATCTTGGATCACAAGTAGCTACTGAAAGATAATCGACTGTTATTGCGTACATAGCGCCCAGGGTGTCTATCAAAGCGTACATATATAATGTACTTATAATTATTATCTTTCGTGTGTTGCATAAACATGTTGCACTGTATATACACTATACCATATATGTCATACATACACATATTAGCAAAGGTGACGGGAGCCTGGAAAAAAACAAAGGATCACTTGTTGATTCTTCACCTCCATTCATATTTTGTACAGGGTGATTCCTCGCTTCGCTGTTTCCGTTTTTTGCCTATACCAGCCTTATTAGTTTACCTGAACGTAAGCCGCTCTCTGACCTGGTCGTCGCACATCTAATTTAAATGAACCACGTGGGTTTTGCCATCTTGTGGCCACTTTGTCTTGAGTCGGTGTGAACTTTGGGTCAGCATGAATTTTCCTACCTTCCTATTTGTACAAGATCCCATTGGGAATTTGCGGCCCCTAAACCGGTGTATAGAAGCTGGCGTAATCCCACAATTTGAGATTTGTAAGATTCTATTGTTTATTACTGTATTCACAGTACCGCATTTGTGGATAAGCCTCTATTGGAACGGTTCATCTTTTTGAGTTTGCGCATAGCTCAACGTGGCCCACCTGATTACCGGAAACAATCAATAGCAATGACCCGAAGAAGTCGAAACACAGCTAGCAGACGTCGAATGAAGTCCACGCGCCAAATGTTGACAACTGCGAGAGGTGAAGTCAATGTCTCACTAATGCTGACGGATGAATTCGCATTCAGTATGAATTAAACACCACCTGATCGGTCATCTAGACTGCGTCAAAAGTCAGACCCGTTTCGTGTGTGCATGATGTTAGACTTCATGATATTTGTTAGCCGGATAAACTTGTCCAATGGTTTTGTGCACAGACTAGTCTCCTAAAGATGAGTCCAATCGAAAAGATGGACCTTTGTCGAAGCAACTGCACCGTTCCGTCGGAAACCCATAAGAGAATCAAAGAGGAGGCACTTTCGGATCTCACGAATGATTGACTAACCCATTAGGAGAGGATGTCATGGTGAAAAAGCCTACTTTCACGCTTATGTCCACAGCTCCGTTTTTCCGTCCTACATCCTGGACCGTATTGCACCGGCCTATCGTTAACCGCAGAGGTAAAGCACAACATCACTTACTCCTTGTGGCCGGAAATCACAACAAAAGAAAGCGAGAGTTCATTATTTATCAACTTCTAGAAAACATACGTTTTTGTTACGTATACACCTTTTTGTGAGCGATTATACTATTATGTAGTTATAGAACTAACCTGGGCAACAAGAACTAAACCAGTCCTTAACACCGGACTATTTCAGCTTTGTTACACTTAAATCAAACCACCGAACATCTGACTATCATTCGTCTCAGACGGATAAAAACTAGC
>SJOL01006466.1:289528-311443 GCA_004794785.1 Opisthorchis felineus
GTAGATTTCCTTGCAACACAACTGCTTCACAGTGCACAGTAAGTCTGTACTGCAAATTCGCTACTGCATGCCGATAAAACAATGCACTTTCCACTATTTCTGAGTTCATCATTAATTAAACAAACGGAATGACAACATGGATGATGGTGATGTGGATGTAAGTAATATCGTTATTTTTTGGGGAGGATGTTGAGGAATGCGCAGAAAGAGGTCGACCCAAATTTACGGATGGTTCATTCTCTCCTCTCACTAGATTAGGCCTAATGCATAGGACACCACTTGTCTTCAGGTAGGTATTGACAACGAGCATAGACTACCATTGTATTCCCGAACAAACTGCCACCGGTAAAACATTGTAGAACTTGCGCATAATTCTAACCGATTCAAGGTTTTCCGAGTGACGGGACCGTGGTGTTCTGACACAGCAAACCTCAGATAATCAGTCTGAGGCACAAAAGCTAATAGTATTAGCCACCTCCGTATTGAGGCTTTTCACGAGGCAATCAAGTTAACTGAGCAGCAACATGCTCAAAACGTGTACTCTAACCCTTCGCCTTCATGACTTCTACGACATCGTGGTTTTATAACACTGGCAAATAGTGACTACATATCACACAATTCTCTCTGGGATATGTGATAACAAACAAACCTTTTGCACAAGTGCCTGATACTGTGTAAGCTTAATAACAGTATTTTTTGCGCTTTTTTTTTGACACCAAACATTATTTGTGTGTTAGAATCAATTCATCTCAGAATCACACATGCGCCGAGGTGTTACAACTACAGACAACTCATGTATCAGTGAAGGCGAGTAATGGCCAATGGGACGATTTTTAGGGAAGCAGAGATTACATAAAGCTGAAAATTTTCATCCTGACTTGGCTTTTTGCGTGTCCGAATGTACGCTGCTAAGCGTTTTTTCCGGGACGAATGAACATGTAGGTTTTATAGCCGCTGTTCGAATGCATTGAGTTTCACACCAGAAATAGTTTCCAGCTTAGTAGTCGTCCCAGTAACCGACAGTAATCAAGTCTGCTTCTCAATAAATTACGTAAGTTATTTGGATTATTTTCACCGGGAAATGATGGAGAGGGAGAACAATCAAAAGAATTGGGTGATCCGACACCTACCATTGATGGCAAAGCACTGGGATCTGGAATTTCTAAATTACTAGCCTACTGTTGAATGGGAAATTTTACCCGTTCAGTGAAAACTGCAAAACCTAGCTAGACAACCGAATGAAGTTCTTCTAGTTCTCCTGGGAGACAAAGCACCTCTCGAAGCCACCCGCTGTTGGTCAGTCCCCCCAGATGGTGCATCCAGATTGGAGAATTCGTCTGTGAACAAGGCACGCTCAGTGACTAACATCCTCAAAAATAGTTCCGTTTTGCATAAAACCTAAGTCGCTTGGGTTGACCTGTCGTTGAAAATCTTCTAGCTGTTCGGTTTTAAACAGGAAGGAGGAGGAAAGCCCTTCGCCGAGTTGTTTATTAGAAAACACCAACTAAACGGTTACAAACTATTGGACAGGAAAGTAAACATCTCATATGCACTTTATTTTTAAAAACTGAACATCCTCACGCGTCTTCTTCAACTTTCGTGGATATTCACTGACTGTCACGCAATTGTAAACGAACGCTGCAAACATCTCCGCAGGTTCCGTAGTAAACCCCATGGGGGTGCACCTTCCATCAGACGAGAGGCGGAGTTACGAGAAAACCACACACTACTCGCATGCCTCATTAGTGGTATCCGCCGTTACACCAGTAGATAGTTTTGTATTCACAGTAATCTCGACTAAGTTCTACTCTATCTACTTCCGATCCAACTGTTCCGGTTAAGGTAGATCAAAACGAAGATATTTACATTCGAACTTTGTTCTTATTCATGGTCATCATCCATGCAGTTCGTTGGTGGTGTAACTTCTCTGACCTACGAAGCGATTATATTGGCATTATTCCACCAGCCCAAGCTGAAAGCAGCTGAATTACCGTGGCTTATCCAGTGCCGCAACTAACCATCCGGTAAGTGTCTTGCTTATATCGATCGACTGACTTGCCCTTACGGACATCCCAGGCAAGAAGCGTCACGGAAGACTGGAACCTTGTGGATAATTTCCGACCAGTCACGGGATTTGTAGAATTCCTGTCCCACTCATCTCTGTTTAACCATTTCTGCTCCCATTCCGAGGGCAGTTATTCTGGTTAAGCCAGTCCAATACATGGAAGCACCAGACTCCAGGTTTGCAGTAATCAAATCTATGCGTAACAGTTAAAGCATACGTTTCGCTAGTAAATCAGATATGTGTAACTCACCGGGGTTGAATTAATGTCCATGTCCTAAACAAGTTGTTATTTGAAGTAACGTAGAATGGGTAGAACTTTGTGACCTACGGAAAATCGACACAGTATCCCCGGTTGAATAGAGCATATGGTGAGTTATGACTTCGTCCGTCACTTCTGATCACACAATTGTCGATTTTCAGACAATAAAGAATGACAGGGCACTTCAACCGTTTCTCAGTCAGCGGATCAAACATGAATTGTCAGTGTCAAGCTGGCACCTACTCAGGAACACGAAGATTCAAAAGCAATCCAGTTGGTTAACGGGAGCTTCTCATGTTCCATGTTCGACTGTTCTACAAAAGATTCCTTTGTGTGGCAGCGTGTGTTTTTCAATGGATTCCAACCTTCCGATTTGCTTCAATTAGCGTCTTTGCCGATTGGTGCCTTCAGTATTCAAGACATTGATTTTGTAATGACGTTTATTACACCCTGTTTGGTCACGGTATAAGCCTATTATCACAAATCATCAAATGCCGTTGGAGTGAATGTGTGTGTAGGAAAGCAGTACCTCTTAAAAACACCAACAACGAACATGTTTATTCGCTCCTGTAGACACCACAAGTCGAGTATCAAACAGCATCCAGTTGAGAACGTCGAACGGATATTTAGGGTGACTTTACCAACCGATCTCACTCCAAGCAGTGTCGTCAAACAAAGTCAAACTAGAGTACGCGTCTGTCAATTCTGACCTGAAGGACACCAGTGAAAACAGATTAAAATTCACTCTATTCGGGCAATTCGATTGAGGTTAAGCACACATGTCCAGTGTCTTCGTTCTGTTTAGCACGGCAAAAGATTTATGCATCTTCGCTCGACCCACCGAGTACATGCTTTCTTCTTTTGTTCTGCCTAGGATAGTCGCCTGATAAATATTCCTAATATACGCCCGACGCTTGCATACCATGCAGCCGCATTGAGATAATGCAGGTCAACCATTTTGACTGTCCAGCGGTGCCTTGCGTTTCGGTCTCACTGACTTCCTTGTCCCGTATTATTACGCTCGGAAAGTTATTTGTTTTCCATGATGAGAACGCACTTGTGGATCCTGAGGTTTAAAAATGCAACTGGTCCTCATGCTCATGAAGTGATCGACCCGGGTGTTGAGGTTATACTTCTTTCATTTGAATTGTAATGGCATGGGCAGTCGTATTTCTGTTGGTCTCCTTCGGTAACACATTCTTGGTCAAAATAAAGTTTTCTTCAAAAATGCTTCACCAGTCACCGCTCGCAATGCCGAAGAAATTACTTAATTCAAGGTCTGGTATATCGATCCAACCGAAACGTGTGGGTTGGTTGCTTTCATATTCAGCCTCCCACAGAATTGTACTAAGAGCGTGCACAAGGCTCATATTTCGACTATTACTAATGAAGGTCACTAAAGTTTTTCATCTCGTCAGCCGCCTGTGTAGGCTTATGGGCACTGAATTAAGCAGGACAACTGTAACCATTCGGGTTCGAAATGAAGACCAGAAATGGTAACAACGTAGTAAACTGCCCAGTTAGCGCTGTCAAATTTCATTATCCTACTTGTTAGGGTACTAGACAAGGTAAAAATATGACTGCATGCTTCTTAGGACATTTGATGCACTGTTCACTTGGCACACAGAAACATTACTCGGATGTGGAATCAAGTCAGATCACAAAATTAAGATCAGAAATTTCACAGGATCCACTAAATACCCCAAGAACTGGAATTTAAAAGCGAGTCGTTGGTTCTCCCGTCACTTCGAAAAAATCGATAACTTCAAGTAGTATGTACTCACTCACTGCTTTAATCGCGCAATATGTATTCAACTGCACACAGGTAAATGAAAAAATGTCCACCAAAACCTCCACTAGCCATGTCGACAGTGCAATTTTTTCCTGGTATCTTAAGTAATTAATCTCACTGGGAAAGCGCGCTAGACACAATGCGCGGAATTTGATAGTGATGCCTTTCGATAGCACATATTTTCAGACTATGGGGCGGAGGAAAGCATCTTGCTAAAGGACTCGCACTTTGGTCGTTGGTTTGTTCGCTGAGCTGGGCAATTTGATTGCAAACGTTTCATCACCAGTCGAGGTGACATCATCACTGCGTTGTTAGGGTGCGTAGTGGTGCGTAGCGATGGGCTGGTCCAACCAATCATCACCTCGATTGATGATGAAACGTTTGCAATCAAATTGCCCAGCCCAGCAAACAAACCAACGACCATCTACGCTACCTGAGCTACCAACATTTTCCACTATACAAGATTCGCACTTTGTGTACAAAGCGCAACTTGAGTTTATCAGACCCTCTAATGCTGAAATCTGAGCCCATTATCATAGCACGCAGCTTCGGGTTTGAACTTAGACTGAGTTAGACAAATTCACCTGGAATAATGTATCCTAGAGTTGTGGCATGCTACTAGAAACGCATTGGACAAATGATTGAAGCAAACAGTTATTCAGCAAATAGAAAAACAATACCGATAGTCATAGAACATGTTTTAGACATACATCCTGTGTTAAGTTGTATTCATCTGTACTCTATCAATCAGCCTCAAGGTTAACCGTAAACCGTGAACAGTGTTCCGTCGTTTCCTGCATCAATGGTGAAGTTATTGATCAACGATTGATCGGCCCGAGGTATGACGCGTTCAAAATTTTGGTATGGGCTTAACTAAAGTTACATAGTGACCAGAAACTACTGAGGACCGAGGTTCGCGAGACTGGTGAGAAAGCACGAAGGTTTACCATAGTTATTTACATCTTCCTAGCTGGGTTAACCAGCTTTTTATAATGGGATGTTAGAAAGAATTGTCCTGGTAAGGCAAAAAGAAGGCTCCCACTTACTGTTTCTTTTGTCCAAAGCCTCCAGAAAACCTTTGGGTTGGGTGTTGGGGTAAGACATTCACAATTATTACCAGAGTATACCAGGTACTTGGATGAACCACGGCGATGTTCAAAATGGGATGAACTGGTCATAAACAATCCAGGATCAACCTAGAACCTTGAATGGAATCATCTGACGTTATGTGAACAAGCGGGTTCAAACTGAGTAGCCTTGAAGAACTTTTGTACCACTCAAATGGATTCTGAAAAGAAAGACAGACCTGAGTGATCACTTCCGTGATGGTTGAGGGAGATTTCCGTAAATGTAGCACTCGATTGGTTTAGATGGACCGTTAATTCATTCACTGGGATACCGGATGACCTCGAAATCCCTTCACTTTGAGCGAAAAAAGCGGATTCAGGATCCAGGCTACCTTGTCAGCGTGTGATTTATGCTTTATGACATCAGTGTATGGATTTCATTGCCAACGATCGATGCGATCGATGGCGCCCAAGGTTGATCAGCGATATCAGTTTATGCGGCTAGTCATATCTTTCATACACCGAATGAATCAAGGTCATCTATCCCTCAGGAATAGCGGAAATTGAAATCTAATCAAAGCTATGTTTTAGGCATAACTGATGGTGGTTGCGATCTTCGGCTGCCAGTTTGTTTTGATCATCTGTCCAGAATGTTTACAGTAGCATGCCACACCTCTCGGGCACACCTCTTGTGATACATTGACTTCAGTGATTTCAGACTTAAATCCGGAAAACATCGGTTCCCTACGTACTAAAATTCACTGTCTTATTAGAGTTAAACGTTCCGGGCAAGTTAATTTGGTAAAAGTACATTTCTCCTTTTTTTGAATTCGATTTACTGCATTTTTGTCAACGATTATGGTGAGCGATTCAGAGTAAACAACGACAAGTAACTGAGAAAAATATGGTTAAATGCAAGATAACCGATGCGCCAGGTCTCGGAAATGCGATTCGACCTGTCCGACAGTTTCTTTTCTGAACCTCATGGAACATCGGGATCAAAATCGAAGCCCACTGTTGGAAGAGATGTCATCACTCTCCCAAAGTTAATCAAGAAACCCTCACAGCCGTCTGTGGAACATGAAAAATGTGAACACATTGTGTAAAGCATGCTTTATTTAGCGGTTTGGTTGCCCCGTGTTTTTATGCCCCTGGGCTTAAAGTTTGAGTACTTCGAAAACAAATCTTTAGTTTTGCATGCCTCCGGAAACCTTATTTTCCTCAAACGTAGGCAGGATCGATTGTGAAGCACTGGTTGAACTTGACTCGATCCGGTTCGGGTTGAAGTCAATGGAAGAAATAATCCTATATTGATGTAAATCCACCTCTGTAAGATGGCAATAATGATGGCGAACGTCTTCCCTCTTGAAAACTGAGGACAGTGAACCAGGTTTAACCACTATCTATCCAATGAATTTTTGACGGCTTCTTTCGGCAACCCAGCGGATCCTTCCAAGCTTCTGGCGCACTGATTTCAAACCTAATGAGAAGCGCTACAAATAACTGGTAAAACTCAAACCTGGAATAAGCCGGATCCTTCAGTTCACTTGTTAGCAGCGTTTTGTTCTTCGTTGAGGTAGTTTAATAAAATTTCCGAAGCATGGAATATGTATCGCATTGGGAGTCTCATTTTTAGGATGTTCACTGCAGTAGGATTAAGGCCGAAGTAAGACGTCAAAATACAGTTGGATCTCCTCAAAAAGCCTTTTACCTCGTGACTGTTTGTTGCATCTTGAGAGGAGAATCGAGGAATCCCCTGTGTTGCCCTTTAGGGATAATTCTTCACTCTCCAGACATTTGGTTGATAGTATGTTCAAAGATAAGTGAGAATCGCTGTCACCTGGCCACCTAAATATATTGGCTAAGAAAGTCGGCTTATCATACATCCTACGTAATAACAGCTTTAACAGAAAATACGTGCGATACCGCTTACGAAAAAGAATATAATTTGAAACTTTTTTATCGAAATACTAAGGCATCTTTCGCGCTATCCATTCGCTGGAAGGATGTTACGAACGAAGAGCTTTCCGAATCTTCCTTGAATATCCCTCTCTTATTAACTAGCGTGCAGACGAATGATTCATTAGACGCCATTGACTGTTTGGATAATCAACCGAAGATGTGCGAAGAACGCACATACAAAATGTAAGTTTCCGAAAGAGGATGAGACACAGTGGGATGCGACCGACCCTAAATTCAACCATCTTAGCACAATCTTTATCCATTTGATCTTCGGAAATGGAAGGTTCCCTTAATTAGAGCGGCTTTTAGGCAAGAACTCACGGTGTCGTATTTTCGCCGTTTGCAGTTGGTCAAGCCAAACAACTGCAAAAAAGACAAGGAACAAGTGTACGATAGCGAAAAGCATGCGGCAAATGAAACCGTACAAAACAAAAAAACCGACCATTGGTTAACCCTGGCATTCGAAGAGTGTTCGGATATTTTAGGCGGACTGATATCTCATCTGTTCTCGCCGGAATGCACTACTCATAAGGTTACTGAAAACTCTTGAACAGTCAATGACTAATTTCGTCCTTCTTTTTGCTCCAAATTTTCGTCGAGGTTATTTTCTTCTTGAACACCATTTTTGCGCAACTGACGAAAAGCGTTCACCTGCAAGTTAAATGGTGTTAGCTGCATATCCAACTAAATCTCAGTGTTTATTACACGTCTTCCTGTTGGAGAAACTTACCCGAGACTGTTCAAGATGACATTTGCATCGAAAAAAGGCAATGATATTCGAGTCATTGGCCTTTTAATTTCGTTCGTCTGGAGCCGTTTGAGGGGTGCCCCTGAATTGCATGAGAGCTACCAGTTTGGCCAAAATTCGATTATTTCGCCACTAGTTGTAAATGCATGCTGTTCATCTGGTGTCAACATAGGATGGTTATTGCGGAATTTGAACTGACGGAGATGATACTGCTAAGCATTCATAAATGCCTTCGTGACCTAGTGTTCCCTTCATTGCAGACAAATTTACGTGTCCATCAGTATTGACGTCCTGACGTTGGTGCGGGCCTCCAGATCAAACATCCTCGTCTCTCGTCACTCTCTTCCTCTTTTCTAGCCGTTCTATTACTTCGATTTTGTGAAAAATGCCCGAAAATGCTAGGACAAGAAATATATGGGTTTCATGCTTACTTTCAGTAGTGATTTGAGGTAATGCAGCTTCTCGGCCACATCAGAGACTACTTGATTCGTTCAGTGGAAATTGGTAGGTGCTTTTGCATTTATGTGGAGTGTGCACATTTGCTCTAAACGCTGAGGGCCCCAACGATAACCTACTAATTAGAACTTCCGGATCCGTGGACGTTTTATGGAGGTCGAATAATTCCTACATGTTTGGGGGTAGTTTTTGTTTACGTGGAATATGTACTTGGACTGCTCTGTTAGGAACAGTCCTCTTCGTTTCCTAACTTGAGTGTCTTGGCTTGTCCATTCCAAAGAGGGAGACAGTGCATTCAGTTGCCATACTTACTAGGGACCATCACTGGCCATACGTGGATTTTAACTCCGGTCCTCTGACTTAATCAGTGCACACTAAAAATGCACCTGCTACTTTATGTCTGAACAGGCAGCCACGCCCACAGTCACGTGCAGGGTGTGGTGGTGGCAGTTGATTCAGTCCGCATCATGACTGACGACCACGGAAAGTTCCTGACCCAAATGAAATAATTTATATGCACCCAGGGTGCCATTTTGTTGCAGTTATTTGATGCCCTTCCTTGCATACCAGAAAATCAGGTTCTACGTTTCAGGTACTCCAAGTATCTTGTTTTCATTTCAGTTCGGTTTTTCGGCTCACAAACCGTGCATCGAGGTGCAGTGGTTCCAGCTACTACAGCTTCGTTCACCGAGGATAAAGATACTAAGCAAATGAGAGCCATGTGTCGGGGGTGATAGTCCAACCGACGCATGGGTAAAATGAGTCTATTGTCCAGTATGACTGAGAGTAATTGCTATGCAGTGAAGACGATAGCTTCGATGCAAGAAGGCCGTTTGCCACGTGACACTGCCATGTCTGACAAAGTCACTAGCCACTGGTTTGCCTCGTCCCGTGGTTCCATCAGGGGGTACAGCAGTTACCAATGCAACTTAGTTGACTAGTAAGGGCTTCATTACCAAGTCATGGGCTGACCGGTTATCGGTCGCCCTCACCCGATACAGGGCTGGGCGTAACCTGTGATCAGCTGATCCATTGAGGGAGAGTGGGCTTTCTTGCAGACCATCGCTATATTACCGATCTGATGTTCCCACCAGACCCACGCAATACTTTGGAGGCACCAATGGTCAAACAATGAAAGTCTCAGATCTTCCGCACGCAGCGGCCAAGTCTCTGATTCATAAAGTAGGACAGATCGGACCTCGGCATTGTACAATCTACCCTTGACAGCCAAACTGATGTCACGTCAGCTCCACTAATGTCTGAGGGTGGCAAACGCTGCCCTTCACTTCCCAATTCTGGAATTGAGTTCATCATTCGAACTCCGAGTACCTACGTCCCGAAGGGGCTAAGTCTAAGTCTTAACTTAACCCCTTTTGCCTCCCTGGTTCGGTATACGTCGATTACTTTCATTTGAATGGAAAAAACACCAGATAAAGATTTCGCGAGTCCTACCTTGCCAGTCGAGTGCCCTGAGTATTGAAATCGAATGAATATTGAACAACGTCGTACAAATAAATTTGTACTTCAAAGTGTTTTGCCACTATTCAACTGTTCGTGTGAATTCAACAATGGTCCTGATGTTGATGTCCGTCGGTTGCCCAGAAGACGCCTCATTTACACCGAAGTAGAAGAGATGTCTATCCGGACAATTACCATCGGGGAGTCGACTAAACATAAGGTGAAATCGCCGCCAAAAGTATAACTATTTAAAACAATCGTTTTTGACGACAGGTCTATAATTCCAACATGTACTCAAAAATCCGGAATACTCAAGATGATCTTCGGAACTTACGCAAATCAACTGGATTTAAATAGTCACCAGCTGCTTGACGTTCATGAAGATAAAATTGTGCGGCTAGCTGTAGATAGGTGAAAAACTTTGATCAGTTGAAATGAGACTGAAAATTACAGTTCCATTGCTCCGTGAGCGTTTTAGCTTTTCGCCTTATCGAATAGATCAGCTCAGAGTGCCTAATTTTTTATCGTCCCTTACAATTTCTCACAGACGCTGCAAGTTAAGAATAGGTAGATATGCACTCATGAAATGACACAAATGTTTGTCTCTCAAGGTGATCATCATAGGCCAAATGAGGTAACATATTTATTCACTGTTCCTTCTACGTGGCCATCCGCTGGCATAACTGACGTTCTCTATACTACTTTGAGTAGTATGGACAGAAGGGAATATTCTTCAGACGGGAACAGACAGCCTAGCAGAAAACTGAAATACGCTTGATAACTCATGGTGAAATTCTTGCGTCCATCGGGTTTAACACAAATGCAAAAACTAAAGACCAGTGATGGACTGGTAAAATTCACGATCACGGATGACCATCACTTGTCCGATTCCACCTGATAACCGGCAACTTTGAACCAACACAGGTAGATGAGTAGTTACTTTGGAGTTATACTTTCCAAACCAACCCTCGTATCATATAAATGGATAGTTGTTTGTTCTTTGGTTTGGTGGTTTCTATTCACTTGTTGCATTCATCGTCCGAATTACTGGGTTGAAGCCGCGTCAAGCCAGTGAAGCAGTCAGACCAAAACATTTTTGGAAACCAAGGGCAAAATCTGCATGGGGTGTATCTCTGATTTGAGGAGCACATTAACTCGTCTTGAGCTAATCCGCATCGACCCACTTAAACGTTTGCGTTTCCTCAACACACGCTGTACCGATCAGAGGATCTGTGTTACCCGCTATCGAGCACCGTCAAATGTGTCTGGTGACACACAGTCCACCTATTGCGCTTAGAGAAGTGCTGTATGGAACAAACTTCTGCTAATTAGATATATGTGATTTTCGACAAGGTTCAACTTTTCATAAATATACCGTAGTTGTCAGTGCGAGGACCAAAATCCTGGAAATTACGCAGAATCGTCTACAGTGATGTCGATGCAAGCTCTTTTGTTTCCAAGAAGCATCGTTAGCTGTCGATCAAGCAGAAACGTCCGGAGGCATTCAATTCTTTTCGTCGATCTCAGACTTCTCAGTCTGTTGTCCTCTTATTTACCTATGAAGGACAAAATCGCCCGTTCAAGTTGTGCGCACCTGGTTTAGAGACGCTACTCTTCTGGAGAGCGCTCAAACGCATTCCCTCTCAAATATATTTGAATATATGAACCCTTCAAAAAAGAACATCCTTAAAAGATGCATGACGCGTTTTCCTTCATGCCGGTCTGTTTGGGTAACTGCCGCGCACAAGAACACATAAGGCTACAGATGCGTTCACCAAACGGATACCAACTAGTGAAGGTCAGGTTGAATATCACTTGGTGAGTAAAAGATATTCCGGCTAGGATGTATGGAATTTGTTTCAAACTTTCGAGGAAAATACTCTGACCGTTAAGTCTAGAATGATCAGTTCCGAAATTCTGAATGAGAGAGAGACCTAGAAATCCGTGCACCTAAAACTTCTAAAGTGTTCGAAACTGTATGTAAACGTACTCGTTGCTAATAAGTTCCTTGATACGTTGTATCAACTTACTGTAAACCATATAAAATAATGTTGACTGAAACTTTCCATTCGAATGAAACACCATTGTGCAGTCGTAAACGCATCACCATGGCCCGACAGGTCTATCCAGTAAACACACACTAACCAGAAGAAGGTGCAGCTTCAGGCGTAAACGGGTAGATTTTCATAACGACAAACGGGTTTAGACTATCCCTGGCTAATCATACGCACGCCAGAGCTCCTAAAGCCGGCAAATCTGTCGTCTTACACGCCAATGCCATGACAGTTCTCAGACCCACATCTTCTATCAAACAACAGCAGGCCGTCTCCTAGGGCGTTGAAACTTCCCCTATTTGGCCCATATCTCCGCTTAAAAAATTATGGTATAGAGTGACTTCCACTCACTTGACAGTCTCCAAAGTAGCATCGATAATTAACTCCAGAAATTTTTGTGTCACGTAAACAAGATTCACAGGATTTTCATCGTAAACCATTTGAACCAAGCGAATTCGCACCGAGGTTTGCTTTAGAAGATGGGAAGGCTAGTTTACAACACTATCACAACGCAAACACAGTCCTGGAAGACGATACAACAGTGAACACTAATCAGGAGGTGCACGCTACAGAAGAGACAACATGATGATTGTTCTCACTGTCTACGTTTGTAAATCAATCGAACTAAACTGTACGCGAACATCAGAAGCTGTATAATGACAGGGAATGATGGGGAACAAGAGAGAACGATTGGTCTAATGTTTTTTTACTTCATTAAAACTAGATAAAAATAAATATCGGGGCATCTGGTACACAGAACGACAACAATTACAGTACGTGTGGAAATACCAGGAGTAACAACAATAACCACAAGAAAAACGAGACCATTCACGACCAAAAATATGGCATACCAAAGAGAGAAATGACATAATTAGAGAACACCATCTTTGTTCCCCCACAAAGTGCATGCACAAAAATACCTTTTGGACAGTAGAGATCTCTGCAAATTTTGATCATTTTTGTAGCCCGTAACACGTGAGTGGGGATATCAACCCAGCAGAAGGTAAAAATGAACCTTTGTTTTGAGCAATGTTACTACTTGGTTGGATGGCCGTCGTAAGAATATGCTAAAGAACTCAGCTAAATGCTTCTCGTGAATCGGTAAATGCAAATACATGCGAGCTTTTTTATTTTTTTGCTTCAACTGTCTCTGTCGTACATTGGTTGGTTGGTTGGTTGGTTGGTTGGTTGGTTGGGTGGTTCGTGAGGAATGCGTAATCGTCGAGTGGAATGAACGAACGATGGATGTTTGCTGCGTATTGTTATCGTGGGTTCACAGCAGAATACGAAATGAGTAATAGTCACACGGTGAAGTCACGATATTCGGGTGGTATGGGGTTATACAAGCACATCTTTAACTGGGGAACACATCGACATCGATGATAGGGATTTCTGGTCTCATTCCGCGAGCTAATCATATTTGCGAAGAACCACTCGTTGCATCCAACCCACTGACAAACTTCGAAGCATTCTTTTGCGGTGGGAATTACGCACATAAAGCTGCCGGTTTCTAAAATAGGTGATGGAACGAACAGTTGAGTAGAAGCTTCATTGCACATACGGTAACCGAAAAGGAAATATACACTATATCAATTATGGTATTAATAGTAGTGCATAAAATTCACCCGGTAGTACTAGTTTTAATGTTGCCACAAACACCATTTACAATACAGCCGATAAGCAGTGAAAAAACACTAAAGCCAATGGTTTTGTCAGGCTGTAAGGTCTCGGCACGTCTGGAACCACATCCACTCATGATATCTAGACAAACGACTATAACAAACGTAGTGACCAGTGCCAGAAAACTTGAAAAGTTAGATGCGCATTGTGATCATAATCAACTTGTCCCTTACAAAAGACCATCTGAAAAATAGCTAAATAATTGCTAACTAGAATGAAGGAAACTAGTCACAAAGTCGCTGAAAACTTGTGAGTAGTTTCCTTTATGAAAATACACTGAGATATCTTGAATATTGTACCAACCGAAACATGAGGTAGTCTTTGGGCAGCACATTTACTTGAAGAATATCATAAACGAGAGGTTCAGTTGAGTCTTCCTGGAAAACCAAATTGATTTGCAAATGAGTGTGTTTGTCAATATTGATTAGGATGTTCTCATACGGTGCAGCGTGTGCTTCTTGCGGTGATATTTTGAGCGTTAGAATCGTTCAAGAACACTGCGAAATAATATGAATTGCGTTGGCTTGCAACGATCAAGTAGCACCGGAAGGGTACGTTTATCAAATATGTTTGATTTAGAGGCCACCTTGGTGCTCATACAAGTACCATTGTAAGAGACCTGTTACTGACTGTTACCAACATTTCCTAATCAGTGCCTTTTAAAGTGTTGCGCACAACTTTCCCCACAAACGGTTGCATGCATGCTTTCACACCTGATTATTATGCCAATTCCGGTTAAGAAACTCATGTAGTAAATATCGTCATTACCAGCTAGCTAAATTTGAAGTAGGTTACAATTTCAGGTTGCACAAAAATTCATAATCATCAAATGTCACACGCTGATTAGAATATCTAAGTGTATACCGGTTAAACGAGAATAATTTTCTGCGGTCGCCTTCAACTAAAATAGTTTGAGAATAAAGCCGCATCTATTTTGCACCAATTTCAAAGGTAGCTATGCGAAATCACCGAGGACGGTTTACAACTGAGTAGATCAATTAACACCGGCTCCGTATAACCACAACTTGGTGAATCAAACCAACTGGATTATTCCTAAACATGCATCGATAACAACAAGCTGTGAAGAGTAATAGTCATGAAACCTACCAGGGTCAAACCGATGACCTTCTTCCGGACATTCCTTGGAGAATTTTAGATCCCTTATAGGTAGTCCTTTGTAATTGACAACTAGACGATGTTGAAAAATACAAAATTAAATAAGACCGTTTTATTCATTCAACGGGGAGTACGTAGTATGTTTTAGAAATGCATTCAAAGCACTATTTCCTTCTGCTCGCTTGGGTAGCTATGAGATATGTACCTTGCAATCACTATAGGGAAATTTGTTTACATAACTCCCAAACCGTTTTTTTTCCAATACTCATGAGGTAGTGAAAACCTACGTGTATTTGTAGGTTATAAAAACTCGAACATTAAGATAATGCTCCTGATCTACAAGGTGCCGTCGTGCTGAAAACACCGGTGGATTTTGCGCACCACGTAGTGCGTGATATGTCTAAGAGCCATAACTGTCTTTCGGAAACACCTTATCAAGCATTAGATCGAGCCATTGGTAGCCTAGGTGCGTTAATTGGTTATATGTCAGTTGATTTTAATCTGTTCTCGAGCTGGGTCGTATGCTTTTGCTAACTGATGAAGCCGTTACAAATGGTAACAAGACGTCTGCAAGCAAATAGCCAAGCTCGGTGAGCAAATCGGCAGCCACATGATCTACATCCAATCAATATCAAGCTCAAACTCAAGCTTTCTAGTTCTTTATCTACTTCAATGTTCTTCTCCAGTATTGCTTCTTACTAGTACCATCTTTCTAGTTTCTGAGCAACCTGAGCACAAAGATTAGAAGATGCTTCAGGTGTAAACGCCCCTAAAATCTTGAAAAAATCCGAATTTCTTTATGGGACACAGCCTGAAATACTGGGTCCTCAGTTCTGTCGACCATTCGGAGCCTATCATCGCATTCGTCATCTCAGTTCATAACAGATATATAACTCTTAAATGTCAATCATCCTTTAACAGCTCTGGTAAACTCAACGAATTTGCAAAGACTTACTCATTGCATTACTTTGTGACCAGCAAAGTAATGTGAGGAGAAAGCCGGTGAAGAAGCTGAAGTTTCGTATCTGTGTCATACTGATCATAGACTGTCTCCTGAGTAGGGTAATGTATCAAAGATTTGATCTGTTGAAAACAGCCAACACACTACTGAGGCCTCCCGCACGGGATTATGCTGCCAGGTTATTGCTGTGCTCCAGCAACTTGGTGTGTTTATATACACCTGCCGTGTTTACGGCTTCCGCCTGATTCTCGTCACATCGACTGCCTCTGCTAACCAATCGAATGGATTATGGAAGGGCCACGTTCATGATGAAGGGGGTCTGGCAAAAGAAACAAATAAGGGACGCGGTCGGTTAATGTGGCCTGTCGGTTGGATACAGCTCTGCCGCTAACTAAACCGCCGACGGCCCCACACAAGCAGACCATTGGTCAGTTGGCCTATTCTGTCAGCCTTGATGCTTATTGGATGGTTGAGAAATCGTACGATGTTTGGTCAACGGGATTGCCTCCGAAGGCCTGGCACACATCAACAAGTCCACACACGGCTCCAGCCATCAGCAGGTTGCTGAAGCGATTTGCAAAGCTTTGTGAAATCTGTTCCAAAGTAATGCGTCGGAGTGCACATTCGTAGCTTTCGTAGTTAACGCTTCAGTCGTAATTTTCGGCTTTCGAATAACTTCACATGGATCAGAATGAAGCGTCCACGCTTGACTTATATTTAATTAGGCCTTCGAAATTCGTGTTGTTCCGCACTTCTGACCAGGTAAGCTAAACGGCCATACTGACTACGGAACTCCTGTGCTGCACACGAACTATCAAAGGTGACCACAGGTTATAGGTAATATACGATTTTTTGAAGGTCTCTGCCTCTCTCCGCAAGATGAGTAAAGAAAGAGCACCTCAACTGCTTCCAAGTCCGATATATTGATCAACTAGAGGTTCGGCCCAAAACGAAGACACAGTCTACAAAGAACTTGATTTATAGCCATCCTGGACTTTATTGAACGGATTTATAAGGATTTACAAGTGTAGATTTTGTTCCCATCTCGGCACCATTATTGGGCCATGCAGGTTGCTCACGTTTTTTCTCCACGCTGGGCACTCCATCGTCTGGTCTATTCTAGTTATGGGAGAAGGCGCTTTCTCAAATGGAACATCTTCCTCCGGGAACATGATTGCAATAGCATTCATCGGTATTCACATGACGTTCATAGGTTGAACAACAAATAGACTGTGATCGCCTCCTAAACTACTTACCAAGTGGCTTGTCTCAGGTGGGTGGAACTCGGTCCACCCTGTTTAATTTTTAGCTAACACATTGTGGTGTTTTTCCTGACAAGTTGTTTTAGGAATTGTCCGCCGTGGAGGATGCAGAGAATAAAAGAAGCTGAATCCCGTCAAAATATTTCCTAGGTAGCTGTTCCCTAAAAATCGGGGTATTGCATACACTGACCACGTGCTGGATGATACCTGACCAAGATCAGTAAACTACACCTCATGTGAATCGCATGCCTTTGATGTTACACTAGAGCTATATCAAGACCATCCCAATTGCTTTTGGGAATCCGTAGAAGCCCCCATGTTCTCGTTGTGAGCTCCCTCGGACGCAGCCACCACCGAAGTGGGACCAACCAAATGGTTTTCTGGTCATTCCGTACTCAACCACACCCAATAACTTAACTCATGGTAAAATTCAGCCATCACCAGTTGTATATCTACAACACCGCAAACTTTGCACACCTCCTAGAAAAACATAAATGTATTGCTACTTCAAATCTTAACTTTCCTCAGGTGCGCATCGCGTAAAAACGGGGGAAATGATTGCGTCTTCATTTCGTGATGCATTTATTTTCAGCTTCATAAGCCACCTTCTAGTTAAAGGTATGTCTGCCTCTCTTATCATGTCCCAATGGATGGACATTAACGGTGTCATCTCTTCCAATTTTATGGGCGCACATGAGGCTTTGTGATGGCACAAACAACGGCATCTCCATATTACTGGTAATCACAAGAGCACATCAAACAATACCTGACTGTTTACTTAATCCTATACAAGTCTGCCTGTTCGTCTTTGCACTTCAGCCAGTTCAGTACGGCGGTTCTCAGCTCATTCACAGTCCCATTTTGCGTCTCTGTCTATTTTTAGGACGCATCCACCTTTTTCCAATCATCCCCGGCATCCATGAGATCCGTGTTTACGGATTCCAATCCTGAATGAAGACAACCTATTGAAAAATCAATTGATTGGCTATAAAATAGGAACTTTAATTAGAATGGGGCAAAATATTATCACTATTTGAAATACAGAAAGACAGTACGGTTTGTTCGATATTCACAAAGGAAAAAACGAGCATGTAGCTTTGATTACGTATACACAGCACGGAAGCGTTGAAGAAGAATATGAATAGCGAAACCCGCTTGCCTCTGTTTGTTTTAAATGGGTTGTGATTGGCCAATATCCATGATGCGTTCGGTTGGGTGGGGGAAAAGAGCACTTACCAGTACGTGTATATTAAATAAATAAATAAATAAATTTAAATTGGCATATTTGCACATTCTACACAAAATTCATCTCTCAATATACGTTAAAATTGCGTACTTCCTTGTTCCGTTGTGTCTGAAACCTATTTGGCGTTTGCCGTATCCAGTGACTCGATGCAATCGTCCGTATACGTAGGAACGAAATTCACCCCAACAGTTTTCGAAACCTGGGTTTCGTCATGAGGCTCCGATGGACGAGTTGATGTAGCAGTTGAGTACTGGACACTCGTATCATTCTGACCCGAAGGACATGCACAAGACGAGTTCAACTGATCTTCATTTACGGGACACTCAGAAGCAAAACAACATGCAAAATACATAACATTATTAAGAAATATCTTGTTAATGAGTGGAGACCCCTGGACAATAGACCTTTTCCCATTGGGAAAGATACCTTTGATTCGTCTTTCTTGTTTCATTCTAAGATCTCACAATTATCGTGTATTTGGAAATCGAGCATTGTATAACTGCCGATTTGAATGCCATCCGATTAAAACAGGCTTTAACAGAGGTCACAATGCTATTGTAAGGAAGATATTATGACCTTTTTTATTCAAGCCTAAAGTTATTCTGTAGATCTCCAAGGAGATTTGTAAGCGATAACGAAAAACAGAAGATCAGAAGAAACCTCCATTCCTGCGTAAGAATAGTTTGGTTTTGCTGACTAATTTCGCAAATTGAGTTGCTATGCCAACAAACATTAGATAGATCACCTTTCATATCGTCACCGTATAGAACCCGGTATTTCACGAAACAGATTTCGACCAGGTTGCAGGTAGGCAATCTTTAACATCCAGAGTAGCTCCATCTAACCAATCTGCCAGCTCACTGACACCAAAGTAAAACGGCCCGAGGGAATGAATTCTCATCGAGCGAATCCACTGAAATCCAACTGAAACAAATCGTCCCCACCATTTCACTTTTCCGTGAGATCCACAACGTCAAATTCCGAGACATGACCTTCATCTTTGCCTTCTAATGCTATATTAATGAGTGCCTCCGGGACTAGACACACATTACTTCACCCGGTGTACTTTCCAGCCTTGAAAGATAAGCAAGTCCAGGACTGGTACATTACTGGGCACGCCGATTGAGGCGCTTGAATCTGATTGACTGGATGCAAGTCTGCAGTAGGCAGCATGTTAGGGGAGAAAATCAGAGGGAAACCTTCCGATCTCTCAACCATTGCAAACAACGCCAGTCAGTAAGGCATAGTGTCCGTATGTAAAGTGCCGGAATTGTTTTAGCGGTCCAGAGCGTGCACGTGCTAAACTACCTGCTGCCACACCGATTGGTCCATGTAACAAACGTCTGTGGTCAAATTTACCCAACGTAAGCCGTCAGCACCCGTAAAATAACTTTCCGGAAATTTGACAATGTTAGCAGATTATTTAACATTGTGTGTACACCTGAAGTTACGAAATTGCAATGGTTCGGTCAAACGGTCCACAGAATACACACAAGTTCAAAGTGTTTCTGATCCGTATACTACTACTCACAAGTCTGATGTATATTTGGATTAAAATCTACCTCCCTTGGATATGACCAGAGCTAAGCAGTGGGAAGCACAGCCAACTTGGCCAAGACAGCTTTCCTTAGGAAGTACCAAAATTTTCATTTCGGTAGGTACCATCAGACAATAAATAAATGAAATAGCAAACCTTCTCTATTCCAGCTTTACATCATGGAAACGCACATGAGCTCATCGTTTAGGACGAAAACTTTTGATTGTTAAACAGACTGTGGTGGATGAGCGAGCCCTCTAGCTGAACAAGTTCTACCTGTCTCTGTTAATCAGTACCCGGTGTTTGATTACCTTGCTTTCACATTTAGTTTGAAGTTTCACCATTCTAGGACCGAGGTGACAAATTGGGCTTAGATACCTAGTGGTTGTCACTAAGTGTACTAAATTGGGATGCTGCTGAAAATACGGTCATACGGGTTAGGTGACGAGAAAAGTAGACCGTCCACAACAGAAGTGGGCTCTCGAAATACAGTTGTTTGAATGCGAATTTGATTTTGCAGGAGATTCGAATGAATCGCTGCTGAAGCGACCGTTTATGATGTTCTTCAACTGAACGTGCTGCACCCATGCGTGAAAAACACACTTAAAGAAGCAAGCTTAAAGAGAACTAGAAGAATTTATAAATGGTTCAGTTGAAGTAGGCAGTGATTATCAGGCGCCAGGGTACAGAATTTCGTCACGAGCTGACTTGGAAATCCAAGGCATGGTTTCAGTCCCAATCACTAATGTCAACCCCATAGTGCTACGAATGGTGCATTCGTTAACAGCGACCCACACAGATTCGACGCAAGTCTAATCCAACTGCATGGCCCATAAAGATTATTCTCAAGGTCGTGAGGTAGCTCCGTCCTATCGATCATTCCGACCTAGGTTTTGCTGTTGTCGCTCGAAGTTCATGAGATTGCAACGAATTCGCAGGCACTGTTCACTTCCGGATGTCTTAGACGCCTATTCGCGTTGTATTTTTCAACCGGAACCCCAAGGAGTGGTCAATAGCGGCTACGTTTCCAGACATAATCCAAGGCTTAAGTGTAACACCTCTGCACGCTGTTGCAACTGAAGTAAAAGTATGATAAGTCGCGTTCGCTATCGACATGACAGTGAAATTGCTAAAGGATAGATGTATCCGTTCGATAGACGACCGATATTTAATAAAGCGTGGGCTCCTAGTCTCCGTCGCACCTATTTAATCATATGCAGACACACTTGGTAAAGGTAAAAACAAAAGACTATCAGCTGAAACAGGCACCATATTTCTGACAGTCAGAAGTGGAAAAAACTAGTCTGTTGGAACAAATACACTCATGTGCATATCAGTTTGGTTTTCGACTGAACCTCTCGCTTATGATAGTCGGTGTGTAACTCAAAAATGGTCAGGGAACCAAAACACGCTAGTCATCATTTCTTCAAACCAAGGATCGAATTCTGATTGCCATTTGTTGCTCGTTTGCACCATGCCGCTAACATGTGTTCTCAAACCCTACATCCCCCACACAAACTGCGCAACTTCACTCTAATGTGCAACAGCTTTCACCAACTTTCCAGCCTACGACTGAGGTAAATCCAGCCAACGACTCAATTTGAAAGCCTCACAGAGCATACCACTTTCACGAAATGAACTATTTTATCGCAACCGGCATTCGTTTTTCAGCACTACGGCTATAGCTTGGCTTGCAGATCTGCGTAGGTTGGCATTCAGCAGAGAAAGTTACAGTGTGATTAGGATGACAGCAAAATTTTGACAAAATACGAAAACAAGGCAACAGTGTTGTCACCTATGGGAAGATATTCTGATATTTTGAATAACGTCTCAACTGAAACATGAGTATCATGAACGAGATTAAGTTGATTTTCAAATATCTCCCGTCAGAACCAACTTGATTTTCAGATGGGTGCCTGGTTCTATTTGTGAGTAACCCGATTTTTAAGTAAAACATTCTATCTGCAAGTATAAGTCCAGAAATAAATCTATAAGTAGTTTAGAGGAAGAATTATTTCACAAGATGAGGGAAACTTCCAACTGAGAAGTTGTCACACGAGAAACCAGTCAATACTCGACCACGTGATGTGGTTTTCGTGATTGAAGGATAAAAGCCACTATGCCAGTTAAGTGAGAGCTAATCACAATGCTGATCAGTCACTCGTGGCTGACCGGTTGTGTTCAAATTGCCAATAGCCTGGAGGTCGCGGGTTTGAAACTGCCTACTAGAGTTTCGTCGGACCCTGACTGTT
>SJOL01006466.1:336716-359336 GCA_004794785.1 Opisthorchis felineus
TGCATTAACAGTGCACCATAAGGGGAATCGAGGAGCCGATATTTTTGCGGTTGTGTTTTACCTGTTATAGAGACAAGTTAAAACGCAAGGCCTAATATGCGAGCGTGCAGGAGATGAATTTTGTGAGTCCTATGGACATCACTTTGGAAACGAATCAACTTTTTCCTCTTTTCAAAGGTCTTTAGTGCTGCCACAGTCATTGAACAAACACTTCAGGATTTTTTCCGAGTTTTTGAAATCGATATGGCTCACTAATAGTGCAGTAAGTGCCTCTCGTTTTTCCCTTTCGATATTACCGCATTACTCGTTCTCGCAAAAACTCTCTGGTGGAACGAAAATATCTTCATGAGTTAGGAGTTCTTCCTGGAATGTCACTTTCTACGCATACTTATCTGTGTAGTTTGAGTAGACTGTGTAGGAATAGGAAGGGATGCAGATGCTGAAACAAGTTACAAGATGGGAGAAAATGTCCTGATAAACACTAATCTTGGATTTCCACAGTCTATAACCGAAGGTCAATGAAAGCCAAGGTCATCCAATCAGCAAGCTCCATTTGTTTTAGTCAGCAATCCAGATGAACAAACAACCACAGTTTGACGCAAGCTGTTAACGAACCATTAAGTAGCTTAACCACTCACAATCAGGTAAATTCACGTAACCAATGAAGGGTTTGGAAAGGCCCTCCAAGAAGATTGTTTGTACAGTGATAAAAACGCAGTGATTCTGCGTAATAAAATGAGCTTTTTCAGGGGCAGGCCGAAAACTGTTCTTGATCGACTTCCGGAGTTTACGTCAACCTGTCAGGTTATTTTGTTTGATTGTTGACAGCATGGGGAGATTCGGGAATTTTCAATTACGGTTTAGTCCTTTAAGGGAAGCTAATGTCTGTTGAAAGCTGAAGATCACGGTGAGGCTGTTTCGTCCTTATTAGGATTTTACGAAATTCCGGAGAGATTCGAACCCACAGTTGCCCGGCTGCTGGTAGGTTTAACACTTAACAGTTCAGCCACCAGCGGCTGATCTGTAGTGTGATCGAATAGCACTTGGACAGGAGTTAGCGTCACTCGTACTTCAGTCACACAGCCCACATCACGTGTTTGAGTGACTCCTTGAGTGACAAATTCTCAGACGGAAAAGGTCCACTCGTCGTGTGAATCACTATTCTTTCTGAGTTAAGTATAGAACACAATACCAACTGAAACATGAGGCGGCCTTGTGTAGCACGTTCAGTCCAAGAACGTCATAAACGATAGATTCAGCTGAATTCAGTTTAGTATCCCATCAAAACGAAATTCATATGCAGGTGGAAGTAATCAGCCAATTCCGTCCAATTTGAGTTCAAGTAGAACATAGGGTTGACGGAGAGTCATGAACTGCGCCTGCCTGATGAGTTCTAAGAAGGACGACACCGTCCGTGAACTGTCGAAGAATTTTCAGCAACCTTATGAGCAGCGTGTCACATCTAGACAAGCACAGATTTCGTTTGGGTTTATTGGAAGTTCTCTCTCCACAATTAAAAGGAGCAGTTTAGATTTTCAGTAGCGTCCAGCAGATCAAGGATGCCCTGAAGGACCAATAACACGATACCCTGAAGCTAATGCAGTGACATATGCAGTCTGAATAGCTATACTCAGATAAGAATTGCAAAAGTATCCAAGTGCTTCCGAAGTCTGTACATGAGGCCATCCAATTGGCTATTCGGCTTCTTATAGCAACCCTTGTTGCAAATTTCAAAAAAGTCTATTGAGCTCAGTCAACCTAGGAAAGGCTAGCCCATGTCGCGACACAGTGACTCTCGGGGGTTTGGCTACCTTTGGTAAATAGTGACGGGTGAGTCCATACAAACAACAGAAGGGCATTGCTATGGAGGTGCTCCCCCAATGGGAGCCAATCGGGAAGCTGTCGCAAACCAGGAACTATCCCCGCACAGTTCTGAAAAAATTCATGCCACAACCATGTTTCAGCTGGGGAAATATTTTTACGTACCAAGGTTCTTCAGAAGATGAGTACTGCTGAATCAGCCAGCACCAAGACACTTGTCCACACTTAGTAATATGAAATGCAATACAATTATGTGGATTTTCACCATCACCATCATCAACAACAACATAGAACCATTATTTAGTTGAAAGCCTCATTGTGAAGAGACTTAGTGTCAACCCAGCACGATCTCTCTGAGAGGCCAACACCTCCTAACACTCATTCAGACGACCAGGGTAGAAACTGACAACAAGAACGCCAGTGACACCGATTAGAAGTCATATCTAGAAACGTCTCCAACCATGCACAGATGGATCACACAGACGCCATTCTGAATGGCTAGTTGCACCGACAATACACAGACTTCGTAATCGCTTTCACACCCCTCTCTCACGTCAAAGGTTTACCACCTCTCTACTTAGACCACTCTTAGTTGAGCACGAAAAAAGCACTCTTTTCGGTAAACGACGATCCGGTATGCGTAATACATTGCCTGATTACCGCCACCTATTATATCCCAATGATGAACATCTTGATACAAAAGTCTGACCGGTTGGTGTATATACATGATCGCACATTTTAACCTGAAGCAATGACCCCAATGCGGATTATTAGCGTTCCGTATAGCTGTGAGACAGTTTCCTGACAGTGGCTTGAACTGTCGGAAGAAACGTTAGTGCACGGTTTACAGAGTTTGCAAATAGTGTGACCCAGGACACACCCGTCCCCGCTCGTTAGTGTGCCCTTAGTTCCTCACATTTCAGCCAGTTAGATTACTTCAGCGAACAACCTTTGCACAGACATTACGTCATAACTTATAAATGTGAGTATATGTCCTTTCAAACGTTTGATATGCCATGGTGATATGAAAGAATACTGGGTAATTGGTACACCGATCTTTGTAACGAGCCTAACCGACTGCAGGTCAAGTGAAATCTGTTTTCACCCCCAGCTTCATACGAGCTTCAATCAATTTCAGGCAACAATTCAACAAACCATTTCACTATCCCATCCTCTATTTTTATTAGTGACCAATTGAACCGTTTAGGTGCTCAACTTCGCGAAGCAAAAGGGAAATACTCTCACCACCGCCGAAAGAGCAATTGTTTATCTATAAGCTGACAGAAGTAGATTGACCAATTTTGTCACTTGAAAAAAACTACGGGGACATTCATTTTGAACAGATACATAGGTGTAGAAAAGCTGGAATTAGTCGTTCATCTAGGGTACTGTCACATATATGTTTTAAAATTATACATCTCACTCTGTCGGTAGGACGCTTTTTATAAAATGCTGACAGGATTAACTTCTCTGGGCAGTATTCACCCGTCATAGGTAGTTTAACCCAAACGGGAAACGTGTCAGTGTTGGAAAAACATTGCCAGATGTCTCCTGTTCTGTTGGTCAGTTTTGAACTGAAATAAACTTAGGATGATCGTTCCATTCACAAACCCACGTAGAACGAGTAGGCAGATTTGCAGTTGAGGTGGACATTGGTAACTCAGGTTGTAACCATGGTCGTTGGTTTGTTCGCTCAGCTAAGCAATTTTATTGCAAATATTTCATCACCAGTCGAAGTGACATCATCAGTGCGTTGTAAATATGCGTGAGTTGAGGTTGTTAGTGCTGCGCAGTTGTGAAGACAAGTGAACAAAGGTTACGCGTAGGGGACCAGAGAGGTCAGTCTTATGGCTACACAGTCACTCACCAATCATAAGACAGGTCAACCGACAGGCCAATAGGAATCTTAACCCGAACGAATAATGATCGGCCAAGGTCGACCTGGGCGGATAGACCCCATATCAACTCATACAAACGTCACAACGGCGCACTTTCAATCTCAATCCATTTCCATTCACAAGGCACCGATGATGCAAACTGGACTGACGATAAAACGTTTGCCAACAAATTGTTCAACTCAGCGAGCCAACCAGCAGCCAAGTAGGCAGACGCATGTCGGCAACAGAGTCACGTGGAACTTCACTGACTACTCATTACCGAAGGGCACATTGAACGATTACATTACAAGTTAACCGACAGGCCAACACGGGAGGTCGTGTGCAAAATCGGCCAGATTCCCAGTCTTGGCATACGCATAAGTCAGGAATGCTGTGAGGATTGAGCAAGAAATTCTAGGTCAGCTACACACGAATGGCTCCTTCAGTTATCGATTTCCGAAAATGCATGCAATTACTGTCCCACGGAAGACCATGATGATTTAGGTAGTATGGACGGCTAAGTTTGCCAAGGTGGGTTCGATGTTCGCCATCATCATAAACTCACGAATTTATCTTTTCCTTGGCACGTCTCATATCTAACTGTTATGGGCTGTTATGGACTTCCCCAACTGTTCAGTAAATGACTCGTTCATATATACCATCCACACAGCTTTCCCAACATCTGAGAGAGCACTATGAAGCGTATACAGTCTGAATAGTTGCAAATGCTTTGCCTCATAACCAGCTTCTATACGTATCGGTACTAAATAGTCATTCACTGATCAAAACCCATTTTGGCAGTAAATACCGTGAAACCATCTCGCCGCGGTGTATTTTTCCACTTGCGTAACACCACGAGTTGGAACCATAAAAATACAAAGAGACTGCATAATTAACCGGAATATCGATAGCGCACATTGGCTTTTGTTGATAGGTATTCCACCGAAAAAAGACAGAAGGATTTCTTCCTACACACAACGTACTATTTCACAACAGTGATGGATTTCTCTGTTTGTTTGTTTGCCTGTTTTTCACTAGTGCGTCACGACTATATTGCCCATAGCACGTAGCCATTGTCCAAGAGGGTTAACTTGGTCAATGTTCCTAGTAGCGTATTGCTTAAAGATAAAATGGGATACATTCTTCTCGAACACGATTTATTGCTCCACAAAGTGAGTTTTTCGAATCATGTGAAACAAGGCCTGGTAGTACATGTTCCAGCTGTGGCAAGTTTTCTTCCAGTTCACCTTGTCACCATAATTTAGCTCGGTTGGCTGCCGTCTCAATCGGTGAATGACCAAACATTGGCCTACTTTGTAAGCGTCCTCCCCCGAAGCGGACAAAAACGAGTAGGGACATTTCACTGATGGGTTACGCAATTCGGCCAGAAAGTTTTCCACTTCAAGGGGTTTCTGCGTAGAAATTATGATGACGCCGCAATTACGCACGAAGGCCGAGTCATAAAACACGATTTTTATGTATCTATTAGAATTCACACTTATAAACAGCCCGCAGTTTATGGAATGATACAATGAAGTCCCCAATGAAATGGAATAATTTTTTCAACAAATGCATACAAAGATCGCAGTAACGTCAATTTTTCTTTTCATTTCGCGCTCAGTCATCAGCGAATTCCGATGGATTTGAGCTTTTTATGAAATTATGCTAAACTCTCTTCTGAAAGTATTCAGTAAATATCCATATCTGAGTTTCACTTTTGTCTCTGCAGGTCGAGAGGGAAGGAGATATGTAAACATAATGACCTGTGTCTATGGTAGCATGGAAGGTTGTTGTCGTAGTTTCGAACCACTTGACACCACCATAGGCCGACAGTTTGGGTGTGGAGGGACCAACTCAAGATGGTTGGTGTTGTCTAACAACCATAGCTATTTCGAGTCATTCTGAGAGGTGTTCACATATTCGAAATAAGGTTTCAGCCAACTAGAAGCGAAAGCTAGATGAATTTAATCTACAGTGGGGTGATACATAGTAGAAATTGCGTCTTGTACTTCTACGGTGTTTGAATTTCATCCCTGAATAATTCGACTGGAACGTTCTTCAATGGGTTGAAGTGCGGAGCGTACCTCTTGCTTTAGTTCAACTTTTATGGGCTTTCCTTTATGCACGAAGGCAGATGAGCTTTAAAAACCTCCTACCTGCTCAGATACGGTAGCCCCATTTGAGAACTACATCAGTCATCACTCAGTTAAGTTGTATCTTATTGGCTTTGAAGGTTGGAAATTACCTTGCACAGACTTAGGACAAGTTTGAAGAGGTCTCGATTGGAGTGTACCGAAAACTAATACATTTATCTGCAAATTAGGTTTGAATTAGCCGGAGACTCACCTGAATCCTTCGTTTAGGCTATTAGTGAATGTTGTTTTCGTCGGATTTGGTGCGGACATTCTCAGATGGTTAACTTTGACTGTCACCAAGGGGCAAACAGGTGGACAACCGAGGACCTTTCACTGTATCGGAGGCCGACGCGAGGATTCATATGTTTCGTTCATGTGGGTCGCACGGCCTCTCCTGTCAGCGTCGAATCGACACCAGGATAAACACGAAAAATCTTCCGGTGGGTCCATCACTGACCCGGTAGTAGCGATAAAAGCCAAACGAAATAATCATTCAGGCAGGCAGCTGACTCGGCAAAAATCGAGAACAGATGGTTTCAGTTGCTTGATTTGTCTGAGCTATATCATATCACTTTCCTGGGGGATAAGAATGTAATTAAATGTGATTTTCGGGGTGCATGAATGTCACTAAACATTAGTTTTACATCTGCGGTACGTGAAAGCTTACAGACACAGTGAGCAAAATAGGAAGTATCCGATGTTTCAAAAAAGACAAACAGAGTTAGAGGATAGAAAAAAAATTCCAAATGGTGGAAACATGAAGCATCGCCTTGATAAAACTGCCCTCAAAGGTACACAGGATGATGGCTTGAAACAAGCCACGAAATATTGCATACAAAAACCTACCACGTAAAGTACATATAGCTGGTGGAATATATGAATGGACTCAAACTTAGCTCCCGTGAACTAAAAGAAACCTTCCTTTGTTTAGAATGAGTGTTTATTGCAATATTCCATGTATAAATATAGGCAATCACATTCACACAACTCTCGTTTGAACAGTCCTCCTTCTATTCTGGCGATTCCATGCCAAACAGGGGAAGCATTGGACTGAAGTTTCGCCCTTATTAGAACTCATCAGTAGTGCACATCCTTGGCTGTATGGGAGTTTGAAGTCCGGACATCTGACATGCGTGTTACCACTACCTACTCCACCAGTGCACGCTGGATGCACTTGAATTACCAGGTCTAAAAAGGGGAAGTTGTTCACGTTCGAGCATCCATGGAGCTAGCTGACTGGGATCTCCAAACAGGCGGGTCAAAGAATCGATAAACCCAGGACAGGTACCGGATCGCCGTTCGAGGCGTCTAGCGAACGAATCACGTCACTCAGGCGTCAAATTAATCGTCTACTAAGACAGGATAATTCAGATGCATCCAGTCGGCACTCGTGGAATAGTGGTAGCACGATCGCCTTGCATGCCAGAAGTCGGGCACGGAGAGATATATGCTCTAGTAACGAGCTCTAAAAAGGGTTTCCCTACTCTTGGAGTGGATTCACCAGAACAGTCGGGCCAGAACACGAGGATGACCACTCAAACGAAAGTGATGTGAAAGCAAATACAAGATCATCTGCTGAAACACAACATTCAGTTTCGAGGTAAAGCACGAAGATACTGAAGAACAATGAAATCGCTTGTTTAACAAAAACACCTAAATTCACAATGCATGAACATCTTAAAGCAGCCTAAGCTTGTTCTTGGAGCACAAACGAGATGGACCACCAGAGGAATCAAGCTTTTGTCTTTTTGGAGCAGCGAAGCTGCAGCATCCGAGCGTTTCAAGATATGGTCGACAGTTTTTATGATCGGATTGGTCACCATCCCCACAAACAGAACAACAAAACTGTTGTATTTACGAAACAAATGGCTGTTTACGAAATGTTGGAGAAAATCATGGCTGGGCAGCTAGCATGCCTATATGATTCACGAGTTTTTGTTGCACCATTCATCCTGATGAGTGGAGGTGAATTAAAATTTTCGTATAAGTCTGCTAAGTTCATAATCCGATTACAGAAGCTTCGCATTCTTCAGGTTAGCACCAAACGCTCCATCTTCCTCATCTCTAGATTATTAATCGATTGTTTGAATTTGACCTGACACCAATTTAACTTCGACAGGGCAGACCGGTTAGCTGGCTTGGGTCATATGTTCATTCTGGGGTCAAGTCTAACGCCTTTTCTGGAGGGTCCTGATCACACGAGGTGGCTCAGTGGTTAGAGTGCGAATTTACTGACCGGAAGGTCCGTGGTTCGAACCCGACCTCTACCTCTCGACTGCCTAGGCTTGGGCAACCTGGCAGTATCCCAGCCCTCGTGCTTCCTTTGGGTGATATGGCAGCTAGGCACCGAAAGGTTGCTACAGTTGAACGCTCTGATCACACCTCAGTGAAAGTCAGTCACACTCTAGTCACGTTGTGAACGACATCCTTGATCGACAGTTTAGACCCAATTTTGATTTCTGAAGTCCACATGTAAGAAACGGCAGAACAGTTTCAGAATTTCACATTTTTTAGGAAACCACAATTTTTTATTGACCTGGCACGCTGTTTATAAGGTTGCAGAAGACTGTTCTACAGCCTTTCTCGGAGCTCTTCAGGTAGGGTTGTTCCCCATCAATCCTAATTTCCACTTGAACAACGAACTGTGTGCAACTGGAGAAACACACTCGTTTGCAAATTATGAAGGCTGTAACAACGGACTCTCCTTAATCACTTGTTTACAACGCATCAACAATTTTTCGTTTTTGTAGCAGCTTACTTGTTCAATGTTTCTGTTAATTTCAGTGAGCTGGAACCTTGCCCTTCCAGGTCAGGCACGAGTACAACCCGGGCGTTCGTTTCTGGTATCACAAGGCAAAACAACCTTTTTCGGTTCAGCATTCCAGAGCAAACTGCTTCAGTCCAGGCTTCCCAACATACTCAGTAAATAATAGAATAACTGACCATTTACAGATAACTAAGTGTATCCGCAAAGTTCAAGGTAGATCGAAGCTCAAAGAAAAACTTAACCCAGCAAAACTGACGTATCTTGTAAACATTCAAACAGTTCAACTAGTGTTTCCTCACAGAAGATGCTCAGTTTTGTCTACGTGCAGACAATGACCCGAAAAAATGGAGCCAGCCTGTTAAATGACTAGCGTTCACCCGTGTCTGACTTCGCAGCTCTCTACCTTGTTCGTAACAACCCTGTCAACAATTTCGACTCAGTGTCATGGACCAAAGCAATTCGTTTGTGTAAGGGAACAGCAGTCCTTTAAGGGCAGATATGGGCCGTTTTATTTTGGGAATAGGGAGGTTCCTCTTCGCCGGATCATATTTGATTTTCCTTGTTCCAGTCAGGAATTAGGTGGATTAGTAGGTCCACAGGGGAGTTATTAGTTGACCCAGTTGCTGGGCAATTTTTGTTATTCTATTCACTTCACCCTATATCGATCGTTGCCTTTATGTACTAACCCATGTGAGTTTGCCGAGATTGCAGTGTGGGTTTCAACTGACAAACGAATAAATGCGAACCAAACGCTGAACCACAAACGAGTAGGGCAGATCAGTCAGTTGTGAAAGAATGTTGTAGGTCTGTACTACTCTTTAGGGAAGTTCAGAGGTAACGGCATTTTTACTTCCTACCCATATTTTTTTGCATCCATCAGAGTTTAAAAGTTAACATTACCTGCCTACACCATCATGTTTTACCATCAAAGTAACCGCGACAGATGCAGTCGAACATGTAAGTTTGGATCGACTGGGTGGACTGAGAACTTTCGGACTCATCGGTGTTCCCACTAAGGAGGCTGTTGTCTTCCGTTGGAGGGTACACGCGTATGAAATACGATTTTTCATGGTGCCTCAAGAAATGGAATCAAAGCAGTGGGTGCACAGCAATTGGGCGTGGAACTATTTATTTATTGAGCGATGAAACAAAGGGCAAATTTCGACGACGTCCACGTCCGTGGCGTCTGGGAGGTCCGTATTATTGAAAGCCAGTGCTAACCATGTGTCTGAAGAGTGAGTTCCATTATCCAACTACCGACGCCGCCGCGCATCAACGTTTGCAATACTGGGTAGGAACACGTAAGCTGAGTGCTTGCTATGTCCTGAATGTTTACGTGGACTGAATCACGTCGATCAAGGAGGGTTCAGCGGTTTCTTACCACTGGACATAACGGTCATTGTAGAGTAAATCGTATAAAGCCGATCCACATCCTTGGATGCCCAAAATCCTATAAAAAAGATTTTACAGGAACTATTCTGGCTCAGCCATTCTCTTTCGCCTATAAATTTCGGGAGATTTAGTCATATTCAGCAGAGATTTCGTCTTGTCGGTGAAGCTGAGAATTTGAGGTTATTTTCAAATCTGAGGAGATTCGATCATACTCAGTAGAGATTTCATCCTGTTAGTGAAGCCAATTTATGCTGAAAAGCCGAGGAGCACAGTAGAGCAGCGCTTAATGGGAATCAGCAGCAGTGCGCTTCTAAAGAAACTCAGAGAATCGAATCCGCGACCGTCCGGGCAGTGCTTGAACAGTTAACCGTTTGGCCAAGAGTAGCTGATCAGCAGTGTGATTAGCTATCACTAAGACAGGACAGCGCCACTCATCCTTCAGTAGCGGGAAACCGCATCACGTGGTCACGTGTTGGCTGGCTACTCGGGTGATGGCTTCTCGGAATGAAGTTTCACAATCCAGTGATATTATTCTCCTTCTGGGAAGATCTCTATTGAATCTAACCAAATCTGCTCAGATCGGCTTCACCGACAGAATGAAATCTCTACTGAATTAGTAAATTTATCCACTATTGTAAAGTTGATCTCGAAAGGAGTAGAAATACCGCTTCTTAACGTGGAGGACTAACCAATATCTTGTAAGTAATGGTGGAACCAAATTTCTGGACCAGAATCTGACGAGAAGTGGACCTATTCTCACACCCTTATAACACGAAAAACGGGAGAAGTTGACGGAAACTCGGGATGCCGGCATTTCTGCACCATCGAGCCCAGAATATCAGTCAAAATCTGAAAAGGAAAAGTCTGTTCAGTCAGCTGCAGAGATTCTGGCTTGTTCCAGTGAAAAGAGACAATAGCAGTGAAGCTTTTTCACATGTTGCTCTAGTGTGAATTTCCCCTGAGACCCGTGCTGTTTCATCAGATCAGCCGTGGCAAAACACATAGATATTAGCGTCTGAAAAATTCGTGTTGCATGGTGGGGAGCTGGCTGCGGTGACAGTGACACCGCCACGCTTTGACTAAACGAAAAATGTGATGGTGTGCTGCGTGAGGTTTGTGAGCACCACTGATATTGTAGTTCAGCTGGAAAGCTGGATTTTTCGGCGAGGCTCAAGTGGTCAGAGTGCGAATTTATTAACCGGAGGGTCCGTGGTTCGAACCCGACCTTTGTATCTCGACTTCCCCTGTCTAGGCTTGGGCAACGTGGCAGTAGCTCAGCCCTCGTGCTTCTTCGGGCGGCATGGAAGCTAGGCACCAGAAGGGTGTGACAGGTGAACGATTTTCATTTTATTTTTCAGGCATTTAGAACCAAACCATCGTCTAATTGAGCTGATTTCTAGTATTGTAGACGTTCTTCAGAAGACATCTTTCATCATAGAACCATCATATTCAAGACTCTCAGTGGCCTTGAAAACAACATGTGAATTTCAGCTTTTAGATTAGAGGATGAAAACGGGTGAATAACATTCTGAGGGATACATGGTTCAAACTGACAAGACGAAACCAACGAAACAATTTGTTGGAATAGTAATGTTGCGATTATTTGCCATGACTACTCTTCTGCATTGCAAAACCGACTGGCCATCTAGTTTTAAACATATAGGGCCAATTCATCAGTCAGCGATAGTGAGGACTGAAGTGTAACTGAAGTATACATCTGAACCTAAAACGTGATCCTCCCAGCACAAAACCAATAAATTCCTCGAGTTTCAAATTTTTTGTCATTTATTCGGAACTAAAAACTTTATCATGTTTGAAGTTGTCGCCCACAATGACTAGAGCAGTTCCCGATGACATCTCCAGAGTTTTGTCATTGTGTGCTCTTTCTCTCTGGATCGCGAAACAGACGATAAAATTAAGCTCCACTCACTGTATACCCATTTGGGGGCTTCTCATGGTTGAAATATGCTTCAAACCTTCCCGCAATGTAGGTAATTCGACCTTCAAAACGGAAACTCCGAAAGTAGGCTCCTTAGAAGCGTTTCCAGAAGAAAACAACACCCTATTCGAGGCAATTTTGAACCGACCTACAGAATCATGTTATACTCATTTCATCCAGGTAAAATTGGTTGGAAGATCGCGCCATGTTAGTGTAGAACTCTCTGCCTTCACAAATAGAGTGATCGATTTCAGCATACATGATCCAAGAGGCTTTACAGTGGCCTTCGAGTATGCACAGTATGATTTATCTTACCCTCATACACATAATTTATGATAGGTGACATGCGCACATTAAGCTGGATTATTGATCACTTCACGCTAAGCAAAAGTCAAGCAGGTCAGAAAATATGTCCCCAGATGAAAGAATCAGCTAAAACTCATTTTTGACCCCAAAATATCAAGGACGTGTTACCTTCTCTTGGTCTGGCAAACTAATCTGCTGTCCTTGACTGTCAAGTATGGTTGCACTTGTTACAACCAAGTAAGACACAATGGTGCATTACCATGCATCAGCTGGTATTCTAAAGGGAAAAGAACCTATACACTAGAGCAAAAACGTAACATGAAGTTCGAAAATTTCACCTGTTACGGGTGTATCAGAATCATATATTCTGGATGATTTTATTCAGTTTTGTTTTGACGTTTTTACAAGCAATTAAACAAACTCACACAGGGATTCATAAATAGCGAAAACTTTCCAGACAGTTGAAAAAACCTATTTCAGTTTTCTAGTACAATTCAAATTCAATCAAATTTTTTGGGCATTTTGCCCATTGGCCCAAGTTCATGCGAAGCAGAATTCGACTGAACGAATGACAGGACTTCGATCACCATGAGGCATCACGAGCCAATTCATTAGAAGCAGCCAGAAGGAAAGGCTGTCCCAGTTCAGCCATGTTCCACAGGACCAATGAGTCAAGACTCTGCAACTGAACACCAAACGACCATGCGACAAAGTTCTTTGCAACAGTGTACGCTGCGCAATTCTCACACCAGGCGTGCAATGAAGACATTCCAACGTATTCACAAGGGTAAATTCTGATCATTTCGAGATATTTGTGGTGAGCAATATCGCTCAGCAAACACCGTATTGATGTACAGATAAAAGTCTGCTCCACGACCCCACAAGAAATGTGCGGTAAATATTCGAGGAAGCATCATCGCTTCACCTCAGAAAACAGAGTACTAACGAGCAGTGGTGCAAGCACACAGCGGCAAATGGCAGTCTATATATTCTTAAGTTTGAAGCGAGAAATGCCGCGGAAAAGTTCGCTGATCGAAGAGTGCATTGATGAGATGCTGGGATGGATCGTTGATAGCGCAGCCATGCCCGGCAATTAGAGGAAGTATGTAATCGGTAAGTGCACATTGCTCACTGTTCAATAGTGCCATCTGGATGGTGGTTTCATACGCAAGGCTATCCTTTCTCCCAGTTTCGAAGGAATACACAGTTTACGAGCAAAATACCCCCGCTGGGTGGGTCCACAGTCCGCTGGAATTTTTGATTGGTGAAGAATTTTTTCTGTGGATAGGATAGTTAAGCTTCAGTGTGTTTTGCCAGCTTGGTCGTGGGCGCTAGCAAGGCGGTTTAAAGGTTGGTCTATGACTAACCGATATCAGGAGCTTGAATTTGTACTAGGTTATTATGCGTTTTGCAAAACGTCTACTCACATCACCCTCGTTTACGCAGTTTTTCCTTGTACTGGTGTAAGTAGTATGGTTAGTCCACATCAAAGGCGAGGCACAGGAATTGAGTTTATTCTTAATTGGCCTCATCAAGGGTGCGTTATCATTGCCGTGACGGAGCCTGAAATCAGGACAACTTGGCATCCACCTAGTCCCAAAAACTGAGTTATATAGAGTAAAATTTAAACCTACTGCCAAGAAATTAAATCAACACTGGTAATTTCAAACTCGGGTCGTTCACGTAAAACAACCGCTCAAAGCAATTTCCCCAGGTGTTAAACTGAAAATCGACTGAAAACTTTGGCGGAACAATTTGCACCGGATAGATTTTTTGCCACCGTGTTTTCTTCCAACATCCTCTGATCTTCATTAGGCTGGGCGCACATCATCATAAGGTGAATGCAGCTTGAAAGTGAGATGGGAAGCGGGACTCGACAGATGAGGGACCACGAACCCACTGGACTATAAAGTCACATGCGGATAGAAGCAGTCTAATAGTTAATATACATGTATATGTATATACACAACATGTATGCAACATACATAACAAGTCACAAGTCCAAATCAACATATGTATTATTGTCCTACAGCTGATAACCCCCTCCCAACTGAGAGCATTGCACGCCTACTTTACTATCGCAGGGCCATTGTTTAGGCGTTTCCTGGAGGTGTTGTTTTCGGTGTGGAAATCAAGGTGTCTTGTCAGCTTCACTTACCGTCGGTAAATCCTGTTTTGACAGGGCTAAACGTACCTAGAGTAACCGCCACATCAAGGCCCGACGATGAGACCAAACCTATTGATTCAACTGATCAAGTACTGGTCGCTTTTTCCTCAGGATGTGATAACTAGCCTTAAACCCACCGGCTTCACCACGTGTATTTTTTGGCGTCTCCAAGTTTCAGCTAGATAATCGGCCTTTGATGGAGGGGGGAGCATGTGGTACCCATCTGTCCACTATCGAATTTGGATCCAGACTCTTTTCTTGGTCCCATACCGGCCTTACCACTACAAGGCCAATGTTTTCCTAGGAAACTTCGGTGCCTTTATAGGTTCGTCCATCACTGGTTGATGATACTGTTGCAACTTCTAGAGAGATGTGACGAAGGTTCAGTCATTAAATCAGGACTCAGACACATTCAACCACATGCTAGTAGCACGTCTGACTCCGCCGAGATTTGATACGTGCGGATTTGCCGTGTCGATGTTAGTAGCCAGTGGCTTAGAACGGGTCACATGATTCAGACAAATATAAACTCAGCTCTCCTCTGCCCAACCCTTCCGATTATTGTCATGGTCAGCATCAGAACGTGTCGACTAGTTGATTGAGAATCTTGAATCAAGTCAACCACTGTTTTTTCGTGTCCCTTGTTCCAAATTCATCCTTTCTGCATTATGTTGCCACGCCCTGGTTAAGGCATTGAGAATGACTAGTGCTCTGTGCCATCTTGTTGATCACTCGACTTTGCACGTGTCTGGCTAGACTGGCGGACTGTTTCACCGGTCCCTGTAGGACAAAGACCTTCGACTCGCGATAACGAGACAAGGTACAAGCCCCGTGCACCACATTGATTGTGCGATCAGGTGAGTGTTGCACTGATCAACAAAAGCGTTGAAGCCCGAAAATGCTGTGATATTTGAAGCTACGACCAAGCAAAGAATGTTATCCACTAAGACGAAAATATAGAAATATCGTCAGTCAAATGACCACCTAACATTCGGAATGCTGCATGTCCCAATCCTCCCTGGCGATTCGTGATTGCATCTGGAACAGTTGTAGAGCGCCCTTTGGCCTTTCAGAATGTGCTGATTTTTTTCGACAACTAAGTTTCCCATGATGGCTGAAACAGTCAAGATTTATCAGGCGTGCGAACTCATTTCAATCATCAGACCTCTGCCACAAAAAATTTTAGGTGTCAGTGGAAGTTGCGACTGATTTGAGATCCTGTTTGCTTGGCTCAGTGAAGGATCAAGCCGAAATAGATGTAGTCTCATTAGTGACTTTTTAATTAACCAGTCCCTCATTCGAAAAGCCGGTGATCCTGTTATTGTCGAAACGACCGAATAGGAGCCGGATATGCATTACATTTCCCATAACTTCACAGTTGGAATAGCTGTAACTTGGCAACCATTGTTTTATTACGGTTTCATCAGACCAGCAATGAATATCCGTTGACTCTCAAAGTCTGCGTAGATATCTTTTGAAGATGAAAGACAGCCACTTTGGCCATGAAAAAACGCAGGTTTTCTTCCTGTTTTCGCCACCTATTTATTCAACTGTTTATGCATGGAACTTTAATAGTCCTCTTTGTGTGTTTAGGTCTGTGCTCAATTGCACTGTGCTGCGTTCTCGGAACTGGATGACAAATAACGCAGTAGAGATTGAATAACAAATTGATTTTTGTACTATCCTGCGTCCGTTCAATCGCGTGTGAAGAGGAACCGTGGGACCACGAGCATCCCGATCGGAAAGGGTTAGGAATGTGGACTCCGTACAGTTTATGCTTTGCCCAATTACAGATGGGAAAAGATGGAACTACTATAAAACGCCTCTGAGAGCCAAGTCAAAACTTGCGTTTTCGATGCGTCTGCTGAAAAAGTTGAAAACGACGCTCTTGACCTACAGGCGTGCGTGGCTAACGGAGCTGAGTTCAACCTGCTGTGTGTGCAACGATAGATTGGGAAGAAGGACGTACGCTTTCCTGCACCAAAAATGCTGCGGTTCTCCTGACGATGGTCTGAGTTTAAAAACCACTGGCAACGAAAGTATCGTAACATAAGCTGTACATTCGGTTCGCCAGCTCTCTTCTACCATTGTCAGCAGGTTCCTCAGAGGGTACACTGAAGGCTTGTACAGTCTGCAGAGCAAACATACCACCATGGCGTTACAAATACATGCATTACTCAAATACTTTGGAACGTATACTCGTACATGCTGAATTGAATTTGCACAGTGGGCAACAATGTGTCAGGAAGGTCAGATTCCTGAAGATTATCCCAGAATACCCTCAAACTCCACTTAACGCCCATCAGACAGCCTTGCATCGAGGTTCAGACAGTGCCCTTAAAAATACAGCGCGAGGCCGTTGTACTTGTATGAACTCGCAAAAAGCTGTTGTGTTCTTTGTCGGCGATTCTTTTTCCAGCACTAGGCACTGGAGCGGGGACAGCATTCAGATTTAGCACAATGGTATGGGCCAACCACCTGATCACAAATTTGTTCCAAGATTCACATTCTATACTCAAGACCAGAAGCGTCCCCGTTGGTCTTCCGCATGAGGGACTTCATAAATTATCATGTGTGCCCGGTCGGGCTTAACAGATGCAATGACTTGATATTTTGACCGCATTTTGAGCCGCATCCGCACAAATACAGATTTCGAGCGGAATGGTACGTTGTCACGTATCACCAGTATCTGCCTCTATAGTGTTCAACATTTCAGCTCACCCGAAAGGCATTGAACACATCGCTCATTTGTGCACGACCTCTGTTTACTCCCTTCCCCCTTTTCCGACAGTGCCAACTACGAGAATTCTAGATCTCACATGATTTGTCGTGCACAGACCTTCAAACCTCGAAGCCAGCGATCACGACTAAGTTGGCAAAGCACATTAAAGTTTAACTTATTTATCCATACAAAAAAAATTCGTCACCAATCACAAATTCCAGTAGGTTGATGGCACATCCGGCGGACGTATTTTGCTCCTAAACTCTTTGTTCTTTCAGAAATGGAAGAAAGGATCGCGTTACGCCTTTGAATTGAAAAATCAAAAACCAAAGTTAGGGATCCCTGCGCAAGCAAAAGATTACCTCGAAATTTTGAAAGACGAACCTAGTGAAGGAAGTGAGGATATATTATGACTTTCTTTCAGTAGTTCCTTCATGCAACAGCCTCCTCGTAACTTGTTCTTCTCCAGTGCAACACTGTGGGTATGTGCGGTCATCACATATATCGACCTACTGGTCCCACCTCTATAGAGTTATTATCTTCACTACAACTCCATCCTGTTGTCTTTTTTGAGAGTCGTACTAGTGTGCGAGTGTGCACCAAAGGCACTAACGAAATGTTTCCGTTATTGGTCATTTCTTCCTGCCAATTTAAATCATCCGGGGAAGCTGATGATTTTGTGACTTCTAATCGGTTAACTGTGAGCTTAGTGTTAACCGCTGGGTTTAATCATAAACAACAAAAGATTATCAGGTTGTATCACTAAACATGCGCTGGTCTCCTTGGAATTTGCGAAATCTGAGGAGCTTACGGTGACCAATAAACAGGTTTTGCCTGTAAATATTTCAGTTTGGTTTTCTTCTACCAGGATGTTAAGAGAGAGTGAGATCCAACAATTTCGGGACGACCTGAGTTCATTCCTGATAGAAGCTACGGAACTTGGCAAAATCTTGATGGAGCGCACTACTCATAAGGTCGCTGAAGACCCTTCGATAGCCCATGTCCGATTTCGTTATTCTTGAGGCAGACTCCTTGATAGAGCCGAAAACTTTATTTCAAAAGAGTTCACCAGTTAGGAACAAATCAGTAAGCGCGACTAAAATGTTGACGATTGTTTTCTCGGAAATAGTACCGAGAACGGAATATTTTTCGAGCGCCGAATTTATGGAATAAACCAAGCTTGCCAAGACAGGCGATGGGCAGATGAAACGCCACAACCACAGGTTTATCACAAATGTGACTTAATGATTACTAGCCGTTAGGTTTTCTCCAAAATTGCGGGTTGCAGTTTCTGATATTTGCGGACATACCTTATATTTGCATGGTTTGATTGGGCAGCCGAAAACACTCCTACCAATTCTTTGTACACATCGTCCTCTTTTTATCTTAATCAACCAAACATCGAATTTCAGTAGATACAAGGATAGTATACTAGTTGTATACAGGAACCTTTTCGACAGTTACAACAGACCCACCTTCAACTAGAAGACGGCAGGTTGAACCGCAGTCCGCATTTAAGTCCTAAGACCACATAAGTATGGCTCGAGATAGTCCGTGAATTTTCGTTCTGAGTCCTAAATTGCGTAAAAATTCTCTTCCTTATTCACCGCTGTCTGCAGGAATTAAAATAGTATTAATGGACTAGGCTTCTGATCGCAAAACACTTTGTCGTCACCCCTGAATGTATCACGCACAACGTATAAACTTTATAAAACGTCAGAGACGGTTTCAAGCCTCTTCAAAAAAACTCTGCTAACACGGCTGACTAGTTCAGAATGCTGACCAGAAATCTGGACGTAAAGTAGTCAAGATGTGAATTTTTCTATAAAGACTTGCTGAGTTACTGATTTGTTCTTCCAAAGTTGAAAGATGATCCCTCTGGTGGCAGGAAAAGTGATTGAACGGGATTATGTGTGTCTGTAGCCAATCGTTAACCTTTTTTCCCCTAAAAAAAGCCGAAAGTTATGTAAATAAAAGTCCGATCTGCCGGATGCAATCCCCGTTGTTCAACATCCAGCGCCAAGGACTTACATTACTGAAGCTTCTGAGTATTTCCCTGACCTCAGCCATCGCACAGCAAATGTGAGGATGGCAGTCATGACATCATGCGATGTACCTTCGTTGCGGTTCCACTGAACCCAGTGGTCTGTGGCAAAGTATCACGTGGTAGCGCACGGTTTCAATTCACTTAATTCCAGGTGCAAGTATGTTGAGCTCACCAAAGCTAAATAAGATAACAAAAAAAACAGCCCTTTGAAGTTGTTGTAAGCACTCGTTTTCTGATCACCTGAGGACGAAGCATAGTAACTCATGTTTACTTGCCTGTAATATGGCATTTGCACAGGTAGTCGCTTTCACCAGTCACGGTGGTCCTTCTTTTACACATGTTTCGGGAGCTAATCATCAGTCTCAGAAGATGCGTGAAATTCACAAATCCTGATGACTCTGCAACAGAATCACATGTAGCCTCTAGGAATACTAACGTTCCGAACTATTCAACAACTGCGTTCATCTCCTAGCTGAGTTACTGACCTACCGTTTCAACGAATTTTCGTCTGCTGGAAAAACTACCAGTGGCTGGATGGGGCAAGGTCAAAACTGGTGTCATCTAAGGGACACAATGGAAACCAAAAGCTTGAAATTCCTAAAATTTCCGAAAGAAAACTCTTGAAATGAATACAGACTACTCCGCTTTTTGAAAACCTAATCGTTTGCTCATCGATAATCAAGCTTTAAACTGGACAACAAATGAAGACACAGCTGCTTCAGTTGATACAGGGCTTCTTCACCGGGCGAACACAATTTGCATAGTCAGGTTGCCAAAAATCCAATCCCATCTCCACTGACGTTGGTGCGTTTCAAGGACCCACGTTGTCTCTTTTCTTCTGTCTCTCTCCGTCATCCGCAAGATTGCTTTCTTCAATATAAGCATGCGGAATATGTTGCAACTGATTCTACCGGTTGCACTACAGAAGGTAGGTGGGGGTGACAAAAACATGTGAAGTGGCTACAACAGCGGCGTCTGTCTCGATGTCATTTCAGCAACGACTTTCCTCTTTCAGAAACCAGCACCATGAGAGAGTAATCCCCCTAGAAATCTCAGCGAACTGTTTGAGACTACTCCAAAGTACGAGTGGCTTTCCACGTACACAGACTACACCATCAAACCTCATAATCGGGTCCACAACCACGTGTATCTTCTCACACTCTTCCTTTGTTCTGTCAAACGGACTCCTTGAGAAAGGATTGTTGCGCTATTGCATGGTCATTTGAGATGCTGGGGAATCTCATTCATTTTGCAGTGTTGCTTGTTGAAACCTTCCTTCCAGATTTCTTATGGATACTCAACACCTGCTTCACCTGGTTCTCTCTTACACAACACGACCCAAGGTCAAATTGCTGCCTACTTGTACCAAGACCTGCTGTAATTCTTTTCCATCTTATGTGGTTCGTGGTTAATAACTCTGTGAAGAATCACCTGCACCCGAGGCTTTTTGCTTTGTTGGTCTTAAATACGATAATTTGACACAGCTCTAATTTGGCACGTCAGGCAATCTCGCCCTGGCGCACAACGTTTGATTTGACCTGACCTGGGTTCTTGTGCTAAACAGGCTGGTGAATTTTAGCAGTCTTAGTTTCTGGCACCCAAATCAAACCATATGTAACTTTGCGTGCACGCGAAACCGACAGACAACGCATGATGGCACAATTTCATCATCGTCCAATGTGCACTGTTTTTACCATCGTCCGTTTACGAGGTCGCGATTTTTGTGGCGCTGAAACACTCATTTGGCATTCTCTAACCAACTGTAGGCGCTTGTCGGTGCATGTCACCTGGCTCCACCCACTCGTGTAGGAGGACATCTTGTGCCTGCCCTCGTGGGTGGATGAAGCCAGTGAACAGACCCACCCACAAGTATGCAAAACGCTGCACGAGGGTGTTTTGTTTTGAATCAGCATGTCTGTGACCTCCGGTTTAGAATCACCGAAATGTCGGACGATCATCATGTGATTCACGTGCTACAATCAGCTGGAGGACATTGTCTGTAACCTTGAGACTTGATTGCCCCTCCCGACCGTCTGGTATGAGCATTGGTCGACTGGATACAAGATTTTGGCACGCAGTGCTAATCAAACACCATACCTGATTTGAAAAACGACTCGCAGTGTGCGTGGCAGATGCAAATGTAAACACAAACTGAGATCCCTTGAATTGAAGAAATCCTGTACCTTCAAACATGGATTATCCACTGCTCAGTTCAATCTTCCTTATATCCATTCGAGCAGACTCAAGATATCCAGAAAAGTACTATGCTTACTGTGTGCCATCAGGCCTTACACACACGCACAATGGTAGCATTCTCGTTCGTCTCGTCAGCCAGTAAGCTAGTCCAAGAGCTCTGGCGAATACCGTTTGACATCAATTCTCAATCACCAGCTGCACCGTCGAAAAGCGCAGCTAGGTGAAACTAAAGCATCCCACATTTGAGCTCACAAAATACACGAGGTAGGTTGCGCGAAACTCTAAGGTGGGAGATATGGTCAGTCAGTCTGTGACAGCCTTGTTCGTCGAAGAACGAATAAAAACAATTAGCATTTAAATTTAAAGTGTAAAGTAAGTAAGAACTCAAAATCGCTAACTTGCTACTCTTCTTACTTCAATATTAACTTGTTTCCCTTACCAACCAACTCAAAAATGTCAGGGGATAAAACTACTATAGTTTGACTGAGGTGAACAAACTCCCTTGTGGAGTCCTAGAAGCTACGGGATATAAGGGGAGGTCTGCCGACCTTGAGGAAGCGATTTCGGCTTCTTAAGAACTTGCGCCTTGCAACACCTGATTTGGAAGTGAGTCCGCGACCCAGCTTGTCACCATGAAGTTAAAACGGTCTATTCGACAGGGTGATGAACATTAACTTAATATATAGATAACGGTGTTTATTCTCAGTAGGATAATGCGAAGAAATGACGTAGTCTCGGCAACGATGTAACCGTTTTTTTTTCATTTCACGTCAGTGGCCAAAGTCCAGTTTATCATTCACCGTCGCCTTGGTTTTCATCATGTCCTTTGGCCTTACCCTCGAGAGAAAACTCAGCTCAATACACCTCACGGGATACCCACTACTGTTTTCTCCGTGCATGGCAACGTTCCCAAACTTTGAACAGCAAATCGTACACATTAGATAATAGACAGATAAAAAGCCAAATTCAGCTACCATGTTGTACGCGATCCACGAAGATGAGATCGGAATAAGCAATTTCGGAGTCGATCCAGTCGCTACCATAGCAGGGCTTCATACATCAAGCACTCATTTGGATAAAGAGACGGTATTTTCTGGAGAATCTTCGGACCGGAGACTCAGAGCCTTCACAGACAATGGGCCTTCCCATTGGTCAGGTAGCTGAGCCGAAGTTAACGGGTTTATGTTAAAAGTGAGATGATTTAGACAGAATGTTAATAGCTTGGATTTGACGTCGTAACAGTTGTCCGGT
>SJOL01006466.1:362531-456901 GCA_004794785.1 Opisthorchis felineus
AGGGATAAACTTCACTCAGAGGTTTTTCGACACTGAATTAGCTTTCAGTCCCTAATAGTTGCGTGGACCTAGCACCGTGATGCTTGGAACTATCCTATGGTAAACCTTATTGGTTTTGCGCCAATTTTAATCAAATAACGACTCCCCTCATAAGAAATATATAAATTTGCACTAATCACTACCTTTGGGCTTCCTAGCTCAAAATAAGCCTTCCAACAGTAGTAAAATATCAATTTCGTCCAAAAATCTTCTTAGGGCTAAGTTCAAAATGACATTCTTCTAGAAATTAGAACCTCCCAGTAGGGAATCACCCCTCGACAAAACACACTCCTCATAAGGCCACTGAAAACGCTCACCGAGGAACGTAGTTTGTGAGGCCTCACCATTCTGGGTGATGTCACCGACCTAGCTGTGCCAAATAAGATGTGAAAATGTTTACTCGTATTGCTTTTCTCGCACATTTCAGACAGTTAAACATGACGCGTTATTGAGCATATAGGTTGTCTCAATTAAATCAATCGAAGGATGGCTATTCAGTTGTGAGTGAGTTTTGTGAGCTTTTTATCCGATCAATTGACAGCCTAGGTTGCCACTCATTCGTGGCCTCCTGTATGTGTACTCGTTGTCAGATAGTTGAGAGACGGTCAGATTTCTTCAGGTAATGTTCTGTGATTTATAATAATTTATGTCCAAAGTCGATATGAACAAAGAGATCAGCTAAACAAACTGTTTTGTTATCATATAAAGCGATACTCGGGAATTCAAGATACGGTTTCTCCTCTATTACGACTTTAAGAGGCCACACGAATTAAGTCACATCAAAAGTATGGCCTTGGTAAGGAGGGAAAGACATTTAGGGTTGGTGCACGCTCTGTGTACGGCGAGCAAACTCATACCTCAAAAAACCCTATCTGTTTCGTGGATGATTCTCTAAGGAAGGGCGAATGCGACAATTTTCCACAAACCTCTTCAATGTCATGTCTGAGGGTTCTAGGTACGGACATTTTGTTGAAGGATTGGTCCTTATAGCACTGATGTTTGGTTTCATCCTTGTTTTGAACCACGTGTCACACCAAACAACAGAGACTGTATCTAGTAAATTTCACTCGCCGACTTCACAGCCTAAATTGGAGGGCAGCAAACTGTCATTGTATGATATACGTGGTGTACGAATCGAACGATCTGCCTTTAACGAAAATATTTATCCAGAAGATCAGTTACCTTGCTCCATATTTTCTGTGAGCTTCTGAGTCCATAGTGAACTTTGGAGAAGGACAGGATAGCAATCTACTCAAATAGTTTACGCCCTGGATAGTTCTCGCCACTCCAAGTTTCCAAAGCCCACCACAACTGTCTGAATATGCCATAAAGACCTTGCCTTTGCTGGATATCCAATTCGAATTTATGTACTCAGCGCATGCAACAGAAATAGTTTTCCGCATTGAAATGTTTTCAGGAACCGCATCCTTCCCAAGTCTTTCTTAGGTATGCCGTGTTATGGCGCGTTTCTTCATTATACAGAGCAATAAATTAGGCACTTATTAGTTATCAGATTCCTCCCGATCACAGAAAATCATCATGCTCTTAGTTGGAAATTATTCAACTGGCATGTCACAGCAATCTACGATATTGCCACACCCCAAATGACGCCACGATTTCGCCATTTGCGACCAACTCCAGCGTTTGTCCAGTTATCAGGTCATCGATCACGTGATTACGTCCATTCACCACAAATTCGCTGACCCATCATGGGCATTTGTCAGAGCATGCCAATACACATCGCGCACACAAATCGCGTGGGCGTAAACCGGGCGCATCACACCCACTCGCAAGTAAGAAAGCCGGCGTAGGTTGAAAACGAAAGCTAAACAGACATGATAAGCGCCCATACACAACCCAATTGTGTGGTGCACGGTTAGCCCAGAATTCTCGGGCTTTTTCATTGCAAGAAAGCTCGTGTGCGCTATCCGACGGCCATACAACACACGCATCCGAATAGCCGGAACATTGGGAAACTCCTTTAGTGCGTGCGTTGTAACGTGAAATTATGCACATGTTCTCACAAGCCTTGGAGCCACGTTAACCAACCGAATTAAGCCCGTCGTGACAAGGTCTGCTGAAAAACAGTTGAGCCAAGTTGGGCAAACTTGATCACTAAGTTGTTTAGGGGGCTAGACGATGACCACCGGTGAGTGCTCAAAACAAAGTGATCACCTGAAGTACGTAGGTCACAACTCAGACGACAGCGGAACTGGAACACGGTATTGGTCCAACATCGCGCACCTACGACGAAGCGTATTTTTTCGAATACTATGCCACCGGCTGCAGATAGTGATGCTTTATGGTAGTACGTGTTCGGGATGTGCCATCAGGATGGCAGGGAGGCTGAGCGTTGGCTCAATACAGCGACCGATGAGGTGCACCTAGTAAATGAAAGATGCATTTCGAAACTTGTGGTGAACTACTGAGAAACTGCCAAGGTGGATGAAACAGGCAACATATTCTTATCTTAAGCAGTGTAACCACAGAAAAACAGGCCATAAAAATTTCGTACATAAGTTAAGGAAAATCGTATAAGAGAGCTTAAGTGAAAAGGTTGGATAATTGTTCTGGGTGCTTTTGTACAAGCATAATTCAGGGGAGCAAATGCGTACATCAAATCTCGTATTGCTGGAATGCCCCTTTTAAAACAAGTTTCGGAAACTGTTCCTGGGCTGAGTGTTTCTGGAAAGGTCAGCTGCGTCAGTCATCCTTCTACTCACTTAGCCATTGTACCAGTTGTGGATAGCATGATTCCTAGTAGCCGGACAGCACCTAATCAAATCAGAACCTGTCTGCGACCTGCTGATGTTTGTCATTCTGAGGAGTCTAAGCTGTACAATCCTCAAATTGTACGTCCCTAGGAGAGGAGAGCATTCCAGGACAATATATGATAGATACGGATTACATAATCTTGGCTTTCATATCTATATCGTTTATAGTGTGCAAAACGATAACAATTTGCTAACATATATTTTTCTGCACTCATTTAACTAATCACGTATAAATTTCCAAATAATTATCCCAGAATATACTGGCTACTGAATTTATTAACAGTATCGATTCGGTACCCACTAACTAGCCCTTCGAAGTGCACAACGCCAATTTGACAACTTCATTGATCCAATCGATAAATGAAGTCGAACTGTATTTGGTATACGTGATGCGTCATACCTTGGTTGTAGTGTTCTCGCTATTGATTGGTGGTCACTAACGTGCTGTGCTTCAGATCTGAACACAAAATTTCTGCATTTGGGTCTACCGAGAGGACTAACAATCCAGTTCTCGTTCTTGTCAATGAATGCAGAAATCATTTTTACACACACAGGTGTTAGGCCGAGCACCAAATGCATTGTGGCGAAATTTGCGTGATCTGACTCCTGACTGTTGAAGAGTTTTCAGTAACCTTATGAGTGATGAGTTACGTTTAGACAGTGTTTTGCGATATGTCGAATATCGGATTAAATGAAACATGAGTAGGACTAGTGCAGCACATTAAGTTGTAGAAGATCACCATAAAGGGAAGATTCAGTTGGATTCAGATGAGCCCCCCTCCCTGGAAACTAAACACCTGTGCAAATAAAAGTATTTGTCGAAATCTGTACAGTTTAGGTTCAAGTAAAACAAAATGTGAAGGGATACTCGGGGACTGTGCCTATCTGATGAGCCCGGAGAAGGGCGAAACCGATCGTTGAATGTCGAAGTATTTTCGGCAGCCTAAGGAGTAGTGTGTCACGTTTAAACTCCGAGTCAGTTTCCACTGAGATCGAATGATTAGGTTAAACTCTTTACGGCAATGTTAAACAAGAGTTGCGAGGGTAAATTAGTTGTAAAATGCCTCTCCTTTCTCATTTCATTGTGTGAGGAATGCCCAGCGGTTGGACACCCGCATTTGGAACACCTGGAAATGAGTAGTGATCCCGGATGAATAAAAGGCAATTTGAGTGGGGAAAAGTGCTCTTCAGTGATGTTCGAGCGGAACGGTCAGATATTTGGGTTTTCTACTTGCACAGTGTGCGAACAGAAGAATAGACGCAAATTAGTGGAACTCATAAACGAAGAATTTTATGATTTGGTCGTTTGGGCTATATTCTCTGTGCACACATTTTATTGTTAATAGTGGATAAAGGTTTTCGAGTTTGAATTTACCTCCTATCCCATGAATTTAGATACCTAGTGGACTAAGTGCATCGAATCTCTCACAGACAGCCCACACTGTAACAGGCTTGTGTCAAATTTGTAATGGTGGACCGGCAACCAGCGATTTTGACGGAGTCGGATATCCAGCTGTCTGTGAGCTGTGTGTGGATCTGATAAACAACTGGAGGAATAAAGTCGATGGGCAAACACTTAAAGACATCCATTAGCCGTGCTGGGAATGACGGCAGTACAAAGAGCACTAATAATTTATCAAAAGTGAGGTGCTGTTGTCATCCGCCAATTCCTCTAAGCTTTAGTTTACAGCCGCGACTCCAAATGCCATAATATGATACATGATGGAAGGCGTCCGAGACGAATCATTTTCGCTGTGATGGTGGACGTGAAGGTATGGATGCCGCAGTGGCTAACTTTCAGTGTCAGGAATTTGAAACAACCTCGACTTGCCCGTTGTTAACAAGCGACTGATAAAGCATGAAAGTGCCGCTGTCTCGCACGCTCATTCCTGCATGCTCAGATAAGTCCCCAAATAGACGCAAACGCTGTTCGAAAAAGGACGATGAAGGGTATTTTTGTTGTAAAGTACACAAACAAACTTTCTATCACAATAAAGACGATTTAATGATTCTAATATCCTAGGGATAAAAGTTTAGGATCTTTTGCAACGCGGTTCATTGTTTTATTGTACATTCAGCTTTGAATTAAACACTTTCGTTTTTCGAATAAATAACGACCTGGAATAAGTAGGAAATTTTCAGCAAAGATTCCTGAGCTATATTTAGTAAAAGTTATATAGGTAAATTTTTTTGGTTACAGTCGGATTCAGTTCTCTTTCCCGGTCAGTCTGTCACACATATTGACGAGTACAAGGGCGGAAACCATGAAGTGGCTGTAGTATAGGATTCCGTCACAATTTAGGAGGAGTCTTGGGTCTCTGTTAGCCTCTAAAGCTGACAAATAATGAACGCTCCAAGTCTGAAGAAACCAACCGCTGGAATATTGATTTCCAGCGATTGTTTCATGGCTGGTCTATCGTTCGTTTTACATGGGGATTTAACCCTGGATCATGAATTTTATTGCGGAGTTGTTGAACACCAACATTCTAATCAGCTTATTCTAGTTCTAACAGGTAAAACAATAAATAACCCTGCGCTCGGGTGAACTGCCTATGCAGCCAAAACTCAAACATTACTGACCCAGTATCGGCGTACACAGAGTCACGTGCGACCGATTAACATTCATTGTCCCCATGTGACCTTATCAGAGCCCTAGTTTAGCTTTCAAACATACAGGATGAACAGACAGTTCACTCGGTACACGAAATCGAATTCGGTTAAACATTTTCATTGACAGATCATCAAGTGTGTTTATTACGAATTCAACTAAAGTTCAAAACCCACAGTGCACGCACAGTGTCCATCCATTCCTTTTTTAGAGCTGCCACTTATGTCCGAGACTTCCCATTTCTCTGGGACTGACATATTAGTCCAATGAGGCGCTCAAGTTAAAAAACTAAACACAGTCGACCAGTAAATCTGCACCTTGTCTGCCAAAATCTAAAACAAAGTATGGTGTCTTCTGCCCTGTGAATTGGCACGGATTTCAATTTGTTAGACTCTTCCATGGACGAATTTCCAAAATGATCATCTGAAATATTCGGCGTTCCAGCCAGAAAACCTACAGAAAACTAAGAAAGTAAGATGTTCGATGGGAAAGAAACTAGAGGCCTGCTTTTAACAGGTGGATAAAGGAACGTTGCACTGCACGTTTTGGGGGCTTGAACACCACGACCAAGCTACAGCATTGCACAAAAGATACAAAAGGGTTTGGATGGGTTTGCATTCCCGATGAGCCACCCAAACAGCTTCACCACGGATAAGACGAATCCACTTTTCTCCTGCACACAAAAAACCGTTGTCTTACGACGGCAGTTCAAAAGTGCTCACATATGTGTCAGATAAAAACTCATGAAACCTTCGGATGGTATTTTTCCAGCGGTGCAGCAAACAATGTTCCAGACCAGTCGATCCTTCAAAATATGCTACGAAACTGTTTTCAGCCATCAGTTGGTCTGGAACCAAGATAAGATAGACGAAAATCACGATTACTTGGTGCAGCCGAATATGGTTAGTCCCGAAATTCTCCATCTCCGTACAAAAACCACCGCTTTGCGCAACCAAAATTTCCCATTGTGCACGACTCTGAATAGTCCGAACATCAAGAAGTTAACAGATGAAAAGAGTTTGCAATGCGTGAATCAAAACGCGTTAGAAACCTCCTCAGGAGACTGGCAACAAGGTTAGCTTACTGCAACAAGTCCACACTGATGAAATTGATCGAATCGCAGCAACTGTTCTCTGGACTGCATGGCGGTCACGCAGCCGGCCAACGCTCAACGGTCTTGGTCACTGTCATCGATGACAGAACAACTGACACAGTCGATACGTTTGTGAGCGCTTAGAAACGATGCCTGCCTTGTATTGATCTGTCGGTCTTCCTTTCGTACTTTATTGTAACAGTAAGCTGTTCCATTTTTCAAAGCATGTTTCCATGTGAATCGGTTCGAAAAGGACTGAGATACTGGATGAAGTCTAACCTCCGTTGGACCAACAGATCTACTCGTGAGGCATTGCATCCGTAATGAAAGCACGTACTTCGTCGGCGATTGTATGTGGTCAGTTAAAGTAGCAATGTAACGACTTATTAGTTAATTACTACCTATGTGCTTAGTAGTAATCGCCCAACTCTTCGATAAAAAATCTAGCGAGTTGCTCACGTTCAACGGAGGAGCATTTTTTCTCCTAGGTATTGGTTTGCAAAAGTGATCAAAACTGCCAGAGTGTAAAAGTACCTTCCGTCGAAAATTGGACGACAAATCTTTTCTGACATTTCCGAACCACGTATGAAATGAAAAATGAAAGTGCTTAGACCAATAAAACAAAACAGTAATAAAACGCGATAAAACAACGAAACATAATGGAGCAATAAAACCGTTTATAAGTTAGGAGCCTAAATTTATCTCGTTGAGACATTAGGGTCACTAACGCGAACTTGCTAGGATAAATTATCTGTTTTTTCTTCATACAACCGGAATAATCTCGGCCATCGATTTTCAGATGGACTACACTTACTTCTGGCTCATTCAACAGAAATTGTCTTTAAAGGGGATTTTCTAAAAATATGATTTAAAACGCCCATGATCGCGTAATCTCGGTGATGTATAGGTTCGGAATGCTTTTCAAAATTCTGCTTGCAAGGAGGTATCTAGAGCAGGCAAGTACTATTTCTACGGTTCTTTCGATGATCTTCCCTAAATCCTAAAGTTTTCATGGCCTCTGGACACACTGCTCAAGAAGATATATTAACGGAACTCATCCGTGCAACCTGATTTTTATCAGGCCAAGTAATTTCTTCTAGTGACCCACTGACTGTTCAACTCGCCGTCCAGAAGTGTGTACACTCTCAACTTTGTCACCGGACTGCATTGCACGAACTTCTCCCTACCAGGTTAGGAGGGAGGAATTACTTGGTGCTGCGACAAGTATCTGCATGACAAGTAACTAAGAATAGCATTTGAGCACTAGTCATAGAACACACAGGCCAGATTGTCCGAAAAAATGGTCTGCAAGAACATCAACTCGAACTTTTGGTTTGGTCACCTTAGGATTCTGTTAGACACTTGGGGACATGGCAGCAATTTGACCAGAAACCCAATTGCGCAAACCTCGTTATTCAAGTATGGACTGATCTTGGTAACAGACATATATACGGAGTTTGCAAACCAGAGTAGAATATCTGTCAGATTTCTCAATTTTCCCACTGTTATTCTTTCATTTGAAGCAGTTTAGCAGCAAACATTCGAATTCAACGATTCTGCTTTATGTTGCAGTGCACACTGCCGGATATTGCGTCCCTGGGGAGTTTTTGATGATCGCTTTTTATGTGGGGGAACTTCACTTGGTAAATGTTCGTTCCTTCCTAGGAATGTGTTGCCTGTTTCAGCCACCTTGGCAGTGTCTCAACATTTCACCACAAGTTTCGAAATGCATCTTTCCTTTACTGGCTGCACCTCATCGGTCGTTGTATTGAACCAACACTCGGCTTCCTTGCCATCATGATCGCAAATTCTGTTCACGCACTACCATACAGCGTCCCTATATGCAGTTAACCGCCTAGTATTCCGAGAAGTCCGGTTCACGCTATTGGGCCGGGAGCATCTTCCAGTTAGAGTGTCGTTTGAGATGTGAGCTACATGTTTCGGATGGTTCATTTCTTTTGCAGCACTCACCGGTTGTCACTTACGTCTTGTCATCCGTCTAAACAAGACAGTTATCAAGTCTGTTGATTAACGTCCGGATGCACCGCCATCATGTAATACAGGGAAATGTTTTTATGGCTCGATTGTGTTTCAGCAGGCTTCGCTGTGGTAGGCTTACTTCAGTTAACTAGCCTCACCTCTGGACTCGTGAGAACATGTGAACGACTGCACGTTTCAGTACGCCCATGAAGCGCGTTTGTTGTTGTATCTTTCTAAAATATTTTTGATATACAGCTATGCTCGCTGTTCGGCATTCGGATGGCTTACATTGCCAGTTCTTTATGAAAACGATCTACCTTTCCGAAATAATCGTTGACACCACTCACATGGACACCATTAGCACCACTCGCTAGAAGGCTTCGTTGTTCCCAGGACATTAGCTGGCCCCAGCTGATTCCAGCATGTCATTCAGTCTTCTGTTACATGGCCGGGCAAGTCATCTACCGGGATTTGGTTGAGCAATGTTATTCTAGATATAATACTCAGTGTTGTGTGCTCGGAAAGTCTTGACTCACAGCATTCGCCTTCTTTGCTGCCGGTCCGGGTGCTCTCCACCCCATTCTTACCTGTTGTTACTCGTTGCCGAGCTGAATGCATGGAGTTTTACGTGGAAATTTTGATTGATAGCAAACTATTCATCTTCTTATTCTTCTCGTTTATCAATCAAATCGAACGATTTGCATTGTGAGAAACTATCCCAGCGCTCACAATGGTGAGCTTTAAAACACTTGACTAAAAGGGACCAAAAACGGGCGCGAAAACATCACAAGTTCAAACCGACCCGTAGTGGTAGTTTTCGCTGATTATACCTGTCAGTCGCAACCACAGCCTTTCTAGTTCACGGTGGTCTATCACCTTGGATGACATTTTACGCGATTGTCGACTGGAAGACGGAGGCAGAAACAACACTACAACCAATGGAAAAGAAGTGTCAAAGTATCACGGGTTTAACTGACAAATATACGTAATCGGTTCCAGTGAGAAAGGTGTTTTCCGCAGCCGTGGAATTGACAAATTAGCAATACTTAACAGTATTCGAGACTTTGAGAAGTTCATTAAAAGTGTGGAACAAATGAATATGCCAGCCCATTTCATAGGGCGGAGAACTGTGTTCTTATTTGACGCCATGTGACTTCCTACTGGACATACCTTCAAGCATTAGTTTTTCGAATGTCACCTGCCATTCGTTGATTGTGAAACGGTGGTGGCCCTGCACTATTATTGAAGGTTTCTACCCATGTCAACACCAACAGCGTGCCCCCTTTCGGTTTCTAAATATTTACGAATGTCGTCTAGACATAGCATTTGTTGTTGAGGCTGGTACGGCGGATCCTCGGATTTGGTAATTCCTCAGCACTAATTGCAGGTGAAGTTTAAATGTACGGAGTTGATGTGCATACGGTCTCCTTAGCGTTTTTTTAGATGGCGGAAAACTCGTTTGCTTTTCGCTTGCCTTTTGTATGCTTTTACTCTAAACGAAAGATTGATCAAGTCCACTCCTCTTAAAATCAACCGTAGGTGGACATAACTTTGAATGGGCCGAATTGCAATGGTGAAAATGAAGAGTCCGGTGCGTCTATCGCAGTCATTTTGTCATTACGATATCCGTCTCCCGAGGACACACCTTCAGGGTGGAAGTGACTTTTTGACCCTTTCGAAGAATGAACTCTCCTCGTGAGTAATCTCTGGAGGCCCCTAGCATCAGATTATGCCTCAGATTGTGTACAAACTAGTAGAACAGTTTATTTAGAAGTAACACACTGCGCATAAGGTTGCTGAAAACCCTCCGAGTAGTGTAGTACGTCTAAACAACAAAGCCCTGCGATATCTCGATTATCGTACCAGGTGAAACATGAGGCGGCCCGGTGCAACACATTCAGTTGAAGCGGTCCATAAATAATCTCGGACAGCTCACTACTGAGTTCGTTCCTGTGGTAGGCTCAGTTTCTGAACTTCTACCATCGTTATTACGCAATCGAAAACACAGTGGACGTATACGTAAGAAAACACTGATTTGCAAGTTAATCTGGTTTTAACAGGGGATTCAACTATATCCCAGCTGATTATGCCTGACAAAGGTCACCTGGTATTTCAGCTGGAACCATATTCCGGATACTGAAGGATACTTTGAAAAGGTGGTTTGGATGTGGTTCATTTCGGTCTTTATTTACGGGAAATGTTTCTTCAAGGCAGTTTGCTCAAGTTATCCGTATTTTGTCGTTTTGTTCCCATATTTCGGAAACTCCGGTTCGTATGAGTAGTGTCTTAATCCAAAATTCACATCGACCAGTGATGAGAACCCGGGATAACATGGAAGATCACCCAGAAGCAACCTGTAAAATAAATGCCATTTGAGATTGAGTGTCTCGCTTATGGTCTGCCATTTCCGTAGTCTATTTTGCATTGAAGTTTTGCTCACCTTTCCAGGTTCCTTATCTCATGTGGCAGAAACGTGGCGCACTGAAATTTACCTTGAAAGGCTACTCACTTACATTCTACACTTTCAGCATTCGACCTCTAACATTTTTGTGGCATTGCAGCTGACAGAGGGGTGTACATAACGAAAAGGCGCACAGTAGGTAACACGTCATAGTCGCTAGACCGGGAAATAAATGTTACCAGTTTAGATTTGTCGGATATTCCACTACGGATACCTAGTCATCATCTACCAGAAAAATAATTTTCAAATCAAAACTTTTGTTATTGGCAAAAAGATTGGGGGGGGGACCAGCCGTGACTTCGTAATGTAAAGCGAAACCTAATACAATCAAACTAAATGCTATAGGCCTGAATGAGACCCACGTGACTCGTTTGGGATGATAGGTTCATCCCCCTGAATTCCACTTTGTTGACCGTTTTTACCAGGTTTTCAGGGGTTTGGAATTCACCGGCGCATTTTTATCTTGAAATATCTTCCGAGTCTGGACAGAAGTGATTTTCCTCTTTATTTTTCTAAAGGGTATGGTTCTAATGACAGTTTCTCTGGGATGAAATCGATCCTTGAAGAATAAAATTGTAGAATCTCTAGTGGGCTGAAATAAATCTTCTTGAAGGCAGGAAATCCAATGGAATGATTGCTCTGTAGCCATTGGTGCAAATGTTCCCCTCCGAGAGACCTATTGTGGAAGATTACTGGATTGATTAGCGACTCTGGATGCAAGAAACTGCCGTTTTGTCTGTCCATCTGATCTACTTGAATGATCATCAATTTTTCTTACCGAAGACAGTGACCTTAAAATTCATCTTATTTTTTATACTACTTTCCTGACTGAAAAAAGCATTCCTCTCACCAAACAGGCGATAGGACACTGTAACTAAGTGGGATAAGTGAGGACCGAAATCATGGTCATTCGTACAGACAGGCTGTTTTTTCCAAGAAGATCGTAAATGTCTTTCTTTATAAAAATCCGTCGTCTTATGGTATTGCATGATGCCTGGATAACCTGGGCAAAACAGCTTGGAATTGTGTTTGTCCGGGGTTTGCACTCACTGTGGCTGAAATGTAGGACAGAAGTGCAGCACTTGACATCCGTTGTTCTTTTCGCATACCAAACATCCACCCACTCCGTTGTAAATAACTGTCTGGTTTCTTTTTTTTTGTTCAGCGGACCTGGATGGCGGTTGGAACAATTTATGGTTTTGTTTCTCTGGTCTCAGCGGTTGCCTATTCATTAATCCTATATATCCAATCCTATCTGTAGGGTTAAATTAACCCCCCTCCCCACAGCTACCTAGCCTGAATTATGCTGTGGACCAATGCGGGTTAGAAAAATCGTTCAACAAAGTGTCTGCAAGTGTTTTAGTGATTGGTCGTTTCACTTTTAACTGGCGACGAGCAGAGGGTTACTGGGAACGATTCCTCAACAGCGGGCAGCTGTAACCTGGACGCCTATGTCTACATGAACGATCATCCATGACTTGAACTATAGCTTTCATTCCGGAGAATCACCTTCAAACATCCAACAACCTCTCCACAGAGGCACCTCTTCTTGTTGAGGAGAGGTTTGTTGGGCAATATGTCTGATCATCGATAGCTCGGCTGGGTGAATTATGTGTTGCTCAGGTGGCGTTCGATCTGTCCGGTAATTGCCAAGTTGATAGAAAAGGAAAAAGCTCTACTTAGTGAACATTTACCAATGTGCTTCGTTTTCAATAATTGTGAACTGGTAGACTGACTACAGCCCAAATTTAGCTCAGCACAGACATCTGCCTCAAATTAAACAGTCTGTTCTACACCTGAGGGTGAATGTTTGGAACCGCTCCGCAGTTTGGCCGCGCCGGATATCTAAGCAGATGATTTATAGTACAAGGACTAGTTAGTTTTAGTTTAGTTTAGCTTAGCTTAGTTTAGTTTAGTTTAGTTTAGTTTAGTTTAGTTTAGTTTAGTTTAGTTTAGTTTAGTTTAGTTTAGTTTAGTTTAGCTTAGCTTAGCTTAGTTTAGTTTAGTTTGGTTTAGTTTAGTTTAGTTTAGTTAGGAAAGTCCAATAGCACACTTCATATTATCGAATGAGCGGATACGAAATAGTCACCTGACTGTGACTGAAGTGTGAAGCTTCTCGTGGTGGCTCTCGTAATCATGGTTAAAAGGCACGATAGCAACAACAGCCGATGTCGCAAGTGATAGGCATGCACTGTGCCTGCCCTGAGCAGCAACGCAGGCAGGCACAGCCAATGAGAATTCCGTCCAGACCACTACTCACTAGCGTTAGAAAGACTTACAAGTCTGTTGATCAAAAAGGTCAATTTCGTCGCAAAATTGACATGCGAATTGACATGCGTTTCCTGGCAGGCCATAAAAAACAAAGACAGCTCTCGAATTTAAGCCGCTCAAACTTTCTCAAAACAGGAAAAATCGTTTTATCTGTTGACATTTCGTTGTTTTCTGGAAAACGCTATCTAAGCAGACATGCCCAGAAAAGCGCAGGATTTAGTTCGCTGTCTATGCAATGTGAACTTGTGTTCGTCTGGGCTAACACAAAGGTTTCTCATCTCCGATTTTCCAAGGTTGTCATAGAACGAAAGAAACGCAAGCAATTTTTAGATGCTAAGCTTCGTCTCGGAAAAAAAGCATGAAGAATAAATCAGCACCATATTTATCCTGAAAAAATGAAAGCCTAAACAACCTTCTTGCGGGTAGATCGTACAGAAACTCTTATCTGATAGCAGTCCAACGATCCAGGTTGAGCTCTACCATATTCTAGTCAAACTGATTGTCCTCAGAGATGATGCGCCGACTCGAATGGATGTGTCTTTCTGCCGTAGAACCCTTTCAGTGCCTGGCTGCCGTTTCTCCCTAAGAGATCACGAGGTGTGAGATGCTCCCTGGTTGCCCAAGCCCAGACAGGAGTAGTCCAGGTGCAGAGGTGGAGTTCAAACGACGGACCATCCGTTCAGGTCGCCACTTAACCACTGAGCTCACAAGAAAACCGATGTCAGCGTTCTGACATAGGAGAATCATTCGCAGTGCTCAACCTGGTTTCTCGAGCATGACTTGTTTAATTGAGATTGTGTCCTATCAGTAAGGCCAATCCATGCAGAAAAGTCTAAAAGTTCTGTACAGCTGTCTCATCCTCCTTAAGGTTCATCAACAATGCACAAGTCACGAAGCTCAGAGTTTCAAACCCGCAACATTCAGGTCAGTGGCTGAACACTTGACCGTTTGGCCACGAGCCACTAAACAACAATGTGGTTAGATCTCATTTAAGATATAGCACCACTCATTCTTCAGTTACGGAAACTGAATCACATGACTGGCTCCCCAAATGACCACAAGGGACTTGACCGCCTGATGCGATTTCTATGATTAAAGAATAAACTAATATGTCTTTTCTAGAGACTCTTGCTATCTCTTACTACCGGGGGCCAGGTTACTCTTACCTACTCGCTTACAAGTAAGCCTGTGAGATGTAACCTTTTGTTTACTTCACGTTTACTATTTTCACTAATTTCGTAACTTTATCTGGTCCCTCCATCATCCGGGTTCTGCCTCTCATCTCGGGTCCACCAGCACCCGAACTGTCGAACAATAATCCATGTTCGAAAATGTCTGGTCTGTAAGCTTACGCTAATTGTACAGTTCACCAACCATCTCCGATAAACTGTTGGGACGGTGAACTTCACTGTTTCTGAAGATGTGAGATTGTCCGTACAATATCACGCGACGTCATGCTATCTAGGTTTTTGTTGTCCTTGGGAGTGATTTTTGGGTGAAGCCAGTGCGTTTCACCTCCCCAACCAAATGCATCAGATTGACGGAGGGACACCAACTCGTATCAACGAATTTAGAGTGCCTCGGTGAGCATTTTTGTCGCTATTCTCACTTTATTTCTACATATGCTCCTCAAACGCTGAAAAATAGTGCGATATGATCAATCATGCCTGTTGCCTGAAGAGAAAGTCTCAAACTAAAGCGTATTTACTTATCCAAATCAGACATAGGAGAAGTGTTATCACTGAAACACGGTATCGCACTGTATCCAAGACGATCCAAATGCTTTGAGATCGCGTTCACACTGGAGTAGAACAAACATTTCGAGGATGTTTCTTCTTTTCTAGTCCAAAACATTATTACGTATGATCTCTTCTGTGACAGATTGAGAGGTGTGTCGCTAATACTGCCGGAAAGCTGTCGGCCTCCACACCAACGCGATTCGTTCACTCGGCGCAGTGGACAGAGTGATCGATTATTCTTGTTTAAACGACATGAGAGATGTACTAGATTGATCCAAACATACTAGTGGGGTGATTTTGAGAGTCCGCGATCCGAATATCAATGCGCACTTGTGTATTTGTGTACATGCTCAATGCAAATACTTTCATGTAGATCCGTGTCACACCGAACGATTAGCGACCCCAAACATAAACAGTATGCATTTTGCTGTGGTATAACATCAAGTTCACCGGAGGGTAATATGGATTCCATATGTCGCGATGTCGTTTCAGACTGATAGGGGGTCAACCGATTAGTGACAACCAACGCATCAACGCGTACGGTATCGCAATTGCCGTAGACATAACGAGACCTGTCCTGAAGCGCGTATTCTCACATACCACACCCACGAAGTTTGATAATGAAAGCCCTGTGATTTGTGATTTGGACGGGTGGTCGTTTCGGTCGGTTTCCGTTCCGTTGGATGTGAGTTTGTGACACAAATAGACACTTTACAGTGGAAAAAATCACCACGGAAGTGTCATTAATCTGTGTTCCAGTGTAACCGGTGACAGAGGTCACAGGCAAGTTTCGAATACAAGCACATGCAATTGTGGTGACATGCGATTTGTTCGCCAGCAGAATCATTCTTCGTCTGGTGACCCTGGTTACAAATTACCCAAGGTAAGGTCAAACGCAGTCTGCCTTGTGATATTCCTTCACACAGATATGGACGCTATACAGCTCAAATTCAGTGATCGGCTACCAATGATTGGGCAGAAAATAGTCCGCGGCCGAATGACTGGATTCGGTCTTTCTCAGCATTTCATTCGGGTGAACTGTGTCACCTGGTGTAGGTTTCATGCTGACTATAACTCCTTTTTGGCATGTAGCAGAATACGAGTGAATGTGGTTCATTCCACGTCAGTAACATTTGCCGACTGAGGAAAACCGGATGCAGGTCCACCTTCAGCACAAACGTCAGATTGAAGTGAGGTATGACAATCAGATTCGCTCTATTTTAACCAATAATATTTCATCACATTAAAGATCTGAAGCGGGAACTTTGCAAGTTAATGTACAAGGTGGCTGCCTTGGAATCGGTGAGGAATTCGTTAAAATCGGGGAATTTGTACGATCGAAAAAAATCACTACACACACACTTAAAAAAAAGACCTATAAAGTTTTGCACTTTTCCAATTATCACATTATTGACATAGCAGTCTAAATGATTTTCAAACTTGTGACAGGAATGGTACAAATCTAATGGACCATTCGAAGGCAATGTTGGCAATGATACTGGTCGATCGTGCTGCCGGATCTGAAGAAGAACGGATCCTTCGTAATTACCAGGCGTTCAGTGGGTTGGATTGCGTTTTATTTTGCGTTTTGAGTCAGGCGGCTTTTGTTCCTCTGCTCTTTGTCGGACAGGGTTCGATATTCAAAAATATCACTTCCTGCCAGACTGAGGGACTGATGTGTGTTTGGCAGGAAACTGAGATTTTTCAACGAATATTGGTCAGCTATTCGTCCACGATTAGAAACGAAAGGGCACATGGGTACACAAGTGAATCGGTTTGTGGCAACCAATGATGATGGCCTATGCGTTCTGCTGATCAGCTGTTCACTTGTGCTCGACGGTGACTGACTCCTGAAAAGAATTCGGTCCCGGCCAAATGAGATCTTACAAAAATTTCACATTAGAGCCGAAAGTTTTAAACTAAAGCAGAAGAGATTTACCTCGTGTATTTGATACCCTGTTGATATTCGAAGCGGATACAGTCTTGGTGCCACAACGCACCTGTCGAATTTCAGTTTGAGCTGAACTAAATCGGGAAACATTCATTTGTCCACTAGAAGGTCCCTCGGACTTGGAAAGGCATTGAGCAAGCCCCAGTTAAAGCAACACAAGAAGACAGGGGATCAACTTTAAGAACTTGTAAGTAACCAAAGTTTTAGAACAGATATTCGGGTGAAGGGATAATTTTCCGCCCTGCTCGGTCTTCAAAGCCGGACATGTACATGGGCTAGAAAAATCCATCAACGAATAAATAGCCAGTAGCAACAATGGGTAAAATGTTTTGCACGGGTCAGGTGATCAGAGCATATGTTCACGCACTCATTCAGATAACAGCCTCGCTGTTCGACCGATACGGTGAGCTCTAGAGGCATAAGTAAACTGATAGTGTCTATCAGTGATAGACCAAATCAAATCCGAATGTCGGCATGGAATATGACAAGGTAAAGAGAGCTTTCATTCCTATCATCTTTCCTATTAATAGCCGAAAGATTGACTTTTTTAGTGTATGTAGCGGAACAACAGCTTAACGAAATGAAATGTTTTTGATGATTTTGCTTCAAACATTTCACAGGATGCGCTCGAAATACCATGATTTATGTTTGTGCGGTTAGGTTTGAGATACAATAGCACTAAAAAGCTGACAGTAGTTTGAATAGCGGACAGCTGCTGGCAGATTGATGGTATGTAGAGTTTGCCGAAATGTCGTTACCTAACTTTCCTTGTAGGTCCGCAACACTGTATTCATTCGTTTTTAGCGTTGCTGAGGATCACACTCAAATTCTCGACGAAATAGCTAACCCAAATAATGATAACTATTTGTCTGCAACGGTGCGTTTATGCTGTCAAAGCTGTTATATTTTTTTGGGTGACGGTGGATTTGTTACTCAACAAAAGGGAATTAGCGGTTCTTCCCGTGTGCACTGACGATGTATCTTCGGTTGTTAACGAAATGTCTGCATTCCATTTGTCAACCCCGGTGAACAGGCCGAAGACCAAGCAGCGAACAGGAGCTACCCATATTCTGCAACATCACTAACAGGGCACAGCAGCGTCTTTAGCAACACGACCCCCCTACAAAGAAATGTTTAACACAACCTGCATTCAACAACTATTTTTGCCAAGAGAAGTGACTGATTGAGGAAATAAACCACTTAGGCTCATCAGTGACCGGCCAAACAGGAATGGTATCGATTTTTTGTGCTAGGTCATGTTCACATAAACTTGGAGGGGCGAATGTGTGACCGAATCACCAACTAGATCGGACACGAATGTGCCATCATCACCAGGTGACCAGAACCAGAAGGTTGTTGATTATACCAGTCGGCGTCACTAGAGCACCCTATCACATAGGTTAGGTACCAACTCTCCCCGGTTTTTGTAGACACTCATAAGTGTGAAGACATCTCACAGAAGCGTCTGGGCCCAAAAATAGCTGGACTATTCTAGGTAGCTTCAAGTACTAGTTTTAGTCTCTCTGACCCACATTCAGTAACTATTTCAGCGGACTGCCAAATTTTCATCGGCGATCAACCGACTCGCCGGCTGAGTGAATCAATGTTGAAAATAACGATGATGTTGTTGATGATGATGATGATGACGATGATGATGACGATGATGATGATGGGTATAATAACTTTGCCGTTTTCAGAATAGCGGCTGTCAACGAGCAGATTTTCAATCGTCACGCATCGTAGCTAGTGCTGGTTCACGTGATGGACTCCTCAGACCAGATGGAGACCAAGTTGATTCACATTGTCTTTGTCCTCAATGTGCCCTACTCCGAAGAGACGAGGATAGAGCCCAATTTCTTCTGAAATTATTATAGCCGTATCTGACCGATTCGAACCACTGTGGATTACTTGTCCAAGATATTGAACATCGCTTCATTAAGCACTTCTTTGTAGTAGTCGAAGGCACCAGCCGTCAATTCTTCGAGCTTTCTGATAACTTGTGCTCGTGGAAGATATGTTCAATGAGCATTAACAACCCAGGGGGTTTCCCCTTTAAATGTGCATCATTTTCTGCGCAGACGAATTTCAGTTTATCTCTAAAATGTCATAAAACGTTTCGGTGCTGTCCATCTGGAGTTGAACTTCTCTTGTTTGCCCGCTGGGTAAGATAGTGAAACATGGCAATAGAAACCAGTAACTTTTCCATCTTCCTTGTCAGCAATCTAGCAAGAAATCAAGCGGACATATCTGCACGTGTGAAAGAAGCACGGTCTTCGATGTAGTAATAGCCAGTGCTGGAAGGAATATCTCATCAGCCTATTCTAAGTCCACTACCCGATGGCTCATCCGAATGCCCAGTGAAGTAATCAACTGATAGCAAATTTAGAGGGAATCAGTGACCGTGGTCAGCCTCCTCGTCCACCTGGTATGATCTCAAATCCAGAACTTTCGTCACCATACACCGGGACGGGGATTTTGTTTATGAGTAATACCTACTAACATAATCCACATGATTCATGGGTGAGCAATCAACTATGGAGATTTTCCGCAATAATTTACGGTTACCACAGTCTGAAAACCGTAAGCCATCACAATTTACATGTGACCTCGATTTTGTGGCTGAACACTGAATGATGTCATATCCACTCTAAGTGTGAGTTAATCACAGTGGCCGAACGGTTAAGCGTTTAAACTGCCTAACGGAAAATCGTGGGCTCGAGTGACCCTGGAGATTCTGTTTGTGCACAGAACTGATAATATTTTTATGAATCTGAAGCAGGCTTCTAGGCGCAGATTAAATTCACTTGTATGAGTAAAGCCAACTGGAAAAATTTACGTCGCTGTTCCACAGTCCGGCGGAGAGTAATTATGTGTACTTAAAAGGCCTTGGATCAAAATTGTGCCTTAATCTTTTGTTTAGGAGAAAGGTTGCGGTAGACAGGCACAAATATTTTACGTGCATCGTGGGTGGCTGCCAAAGACTGTCTTATCGTCGGGTCGATCCTTGAACTACCGCAACTCCTCCAAATAGTTTTCCGTCCTCTGGTTGCTTGGTACTCCTGGTGATTTTCAGCTCGCTCGGCTCTTTTCGGTTGATGTTTGTATGCTTTTGTCTACTCTTCTCTCGTCTGGTAGGGAATTTGGGCTTTGGCTTTTGACCTATACTTCCTGCGTTTCCACTTCTAGTACTTCTAAAGACCCACTCTGTACGCACTAAAATGTAATATTACTACGCGACTGTATGAGATCTGTTCAAGTGCATTGCTGACAATGAGCTGGTCCATGATCGCGAAGTTAGTGAGCCTGTGTCCATTCATACCACTCATACGTACGAAGCCAGTAATGTCCTATTTTTCGACGTCCCAAACGTTTGGGTTAATCGCCATTATCAAAACATACTGTCTCGATGGCTAATCGGCCACTTGCTGAAGGTTGTCGTAAAAATTTAGACTTGACAATAGACTGTAAATTAGTCGTTTGATCAAACAGGCATTAGGACTCGTCTGATGCCAGAGCCTAGGTTTGGCACCCCTAGATGCATGTCATGTCGAGCCGATAATCGTAAGAACTGCGCATGTCGAAATTCTGACCACTGAGCTGAGGAGAGTACAAACAGTCTATTGTCCTTAGCGAAATACACTCATTTGCATACCAATTTGGTTTTGACGGGAAACTCCGTTGCTTAAAAATATCATAAACGAGAGAATCAGCTGGGTTCCAGGTGAGTCACCCGTCAAAATCAAATTGGTATGCAAATGAGTGTATTTCGCTACTTTCGTGCAATTCGGTTTCAAGTAGAACATAAAGTGGATGGAAACTCGGGAACTGTGCCTACCTAATGAGCCCCAAGAAGGGCGAAACCGGTCGTGGGCTGTAGAAGAGTTTTCAGCAACCTTATGAGTAGTGTATTACGTCCATAGTTTATTGTCCTCACTAAGAAAGGTGTTGATAGAAATGGTGGTGCAAGTGATGATGCCGACGAGTGCCAAGACTTCGAAAATTTCCAATTCTGAGGTTCACAACTGAAAAAAGGAGTGTTTTAGTCCAAATAACACTGTTCTAAACCACAGGTCGATTACAATTCAGAACAAGGCTATACATGTATCATACTCGTCCGATACGGTACTGCTTCTCGTCTGCTTCACATTGCGTCATATTACTTTTATAGCAGTAAAGCTGCTAACGAAAGTCAACTCTCGTCTGGATTACAAAATATGGAAATTGATTAAAATTAAGCGAGTATTTAGAAGAGGACTTGAGGAAAACCAACGCTGCACAAAATTATACACTGATTTATTACATTTGGCGATTTCAAGGGAAATATTTAGCCCAAGCTACAAAACTGAAGGGCTATTATCCAGAAACCTGCATGCAACGTGGGGACAAACTTTGGATGCCCCATGCGTTTGTTTCCGAGTGCTTCAGCTTACTGGACAACTAAGTACTTTTAACGGAGGACAAGTTGGTAAAAAACTACGGCACATCTTTATGCCTATGTAGGTCTTATCTCAACTGCAACTTTGAGACAAAAGTACTTGATGGAATACTGGCCACGGTCTTCTACAAGTGCGCATGCTTCAGTTCCCGGGACTTGGCAAAGATCATCACTGTGAGCTTTGTCCCAGTGGTGCAAAGTATTTTGTGTCGATATTCTCGTATAGATAGTCCACCACAAATCATCGAATCAACGTAACGTTATTTTTTCAAAATAATTGAAGTTTGAGACTCTTCTTGATTGCAGGGCCACATAGACATTGGACCTATTTTATTGCCACCAACTTGTGAGTCATTTTAGGCAATGAAATGCCTTCCCATTGGAGGGCACCAGAAGAAGGCGAACTATTACGATTCGAGAATTAGAGGAGTCCCAAGGAATGTGTTTTCAAGCAGGGTTCCATCTTCTCGTAGTGATGGAGAACCGCTCTACACTATCGTGTCACTGTCTGAGAAAAGCGAACAGGCTTTATTGCTGATGGACTTAAGCAATGGTCCTGCAAACAGGCTACAGTCTTAGAGTGTGTAAACCCTTATCAGTACCTGCAATGCAGTCCAAGCCAATTTGGACTCGCCAACAGGATGCTATTCTATGCCATCAGAGTTATTGAAAAGCACCAGTCCTGTTCACAGGTGTCCTTCAAACGAACCTGCCCATAAACGTCTCACGAGGTTCTAAGCCCGTCCTGGGTAAAGAAGAGGGTAGCAGAAGAATGTATCGAAGACATTGATCATCTTCCTTACTATAATCCAAGGTTGGAGACAACCCTGTTTCTAATTTTGACGTCATTCCAATGATCACTTCGGAACAAATAGTGCGGAAGCGATTGCATACACTTAAGGATAAAATGAGTGTCTGTGCTATTTGACGAGAAATGGACAATTGATTTTTTAGCTAACATTACTTTTGCCAGCAAATTCAAACGCATAACATCAACGAAAACAAGTTTCGCTCGACAGTGGAACTTGGAATTTTCCGACTGCTCCCTCTTTTTACCAGGCAAACTTTCCCCATACCAGAAACCATGGCTTTCTGCACCTACCTCACAGATTCGATAAGGACTCGTAACCTCTCATGACCTTTTTCAATCCTTGATCTGCTGAACTTTTTATCGCGCTCTCCGTGGCCACTTGCTTTACCATGGCTTGTGCGCATATATTTGTCCCTAAACTGAGTTCAGTAGCTATTTTCTCCAGGTTTGCCGTTTCTACAGCGCCTTTATGAACTTTTAGGACTTCCTCTGGACTTGCACCAATTTGTGCAACAATTTAGACAGGAATCTCCATAGCTTAGGATTTGTATTCCTTTTGTGTACGTATATCTATATATATAGTACCGTGCTTTATTGATGAATATCAAAACTTCACAATTCTTAGCTTATGGCTTCATGAACTGAACTTCCCGGAATACGTCAAGTAGTCTTCACTGTTACCAAGAATAATCTAGAAACGGCTCACCGTCAAAGTTCATGCGTGGTGACCAGAAACACACCACAAAGGTACCGAAGACAGCTGCACAAAGGACAAAAATTCGAGGCAAGCTGTCAGTGGCCTTTAGAAATTCAGAACATAATGAAGGTGGCGTGCTGCTACCGAGTGGCTAGTTAGTTGGTCGAAATGATGTGAAGGCCACCTCGTTGACGGAACGTGCATTTAGTTTGGGGAGGCCCTCTGTCAATCACATTGAATTTCATTGGCTTGCTAGCCAAACATCACCCTCAGGAGAATGATTATAAAAGATGAACTCAGAGAAGGCAACCAAAGACAGTTTTATCCTCCACATGAACGCTGGTCAGTGCGGAAGACGTCACTTTGGAAGGAAGAAATCTAGAGGAGTCACCGAACACAGTCACAGAACACACATTATCACCACCCTTGGTTTTTAATCATGAAGATCATGAAGGTCACTACTTCACTGTGAAAGAAGTGTGAAGTTTCCGGGCATACGTGAATGCCAAACACGCATGATACAGCACGACGGATTCAATCAACTGACTTGAGAGAATGGACTTAATCTACGCAGCTGTACGCAAGTGCAGCCGAGCAACGAAAAAACGGATCAGATGGCAGCTCCATGGCTAAGCCGGGGTAAAAACCACAAGATACGACCCGGATAAGTTAAGCTCAAAGGTCACTTAGACGTTGACCAATCGGAACGAAACCAAACGACCAAATCAAGTGGACTGCTCACTACAGGCACCAATCATAATCGAGGTTCACACCCTTTGCAAAGCATAACCAACACTCAGCACACACACACACGAGGCCTGACACAAACTAAGCTTCACAACAATCCATGGATCATGACACTTCGATTGGTGACAACAGGACTGCCAACGTCAATGAACCATTCAGGCACCAAAATTATCCCTCAGAAAATCGCATTTTTCTTGTGATGCACCAGTGCGTAAACCCAGGGAAACTCTTGTGTTCTTTTACAGTACGAAAATGCACATAGATAGCCGTTTTATGTTGGTGTAGGATGTCATTCAATTCCTTAATTCTCCCATTGTATTTGGGAATTGATGGGTTCCTGAACTGGTCACCAAGTGAAATAACACCGTGCACGTGGCATCACTGTGTGGTAATGGACTGGGAGGCACTATATGGTGACCATTAGCAGCGCGCATCTTACGAATCTCTGGGAGGATTCCTCCTCACTACCTACAAAACGCTCAGTAACTTCTGGTATTCGTATATTTTGTTCGCAACATGAAGTGTTCCGGCCGATTTTGGTGAACTAACCACCTCGAAATCATACGAGTATATTTTTTTCAGACTATGCTACTTGGGAGAGGCAAGCTGGATTGGGACCACCGAAAATTTAGAGTACGATAAGATTTAGCAAAATGCTTTGCTGTTTTTTCTCTCTACAAGGACACCATCAACCTTCATTATGCACACGGATGAAATGAACACAGCCTGGTAAGACACCCTCATTCTCCTCAGAATGAATCGAATGATCTCCAACAGAGAAATCCTGTTCAACAGAGAGCAATACTGTTCTCCCAGTATTCCAATTCATACTACTGTCTACTCACTTTTACCTGTAAATTGTGCAGCAAAAGTTGATAATTCTACTTTGTTTTCATACCTTTCCCCTTTCGTTTCATGTAGAGCCCATTCTAGACAAGAAACATGTCACCCTGTAGTCCAGATTGTCAACACAGATTAAAGTATCTAAATTTGGGTTGCGCTTTTGTTGTTCATCCGTGTAGAGGGATATTATTTACTCGGGTATTGTAAACAGTGTTCTGCAAAACATCGCTAGTCACAATGACGGGATTATAGACCACCTTAGGACAATCCTCAAAGAAACGGTTGTTGTTGTTGATGCTTCTACTGCGAGAATGCACCTAATCTCGAAATAACCATCCTTGTTTTGTTCCAAGTTTGGTAAATATTTGTGTACAATGGCGCATTCCCCTTTAGATCTGTAGGAATTTGAAGGATAGGTGGAAGGTCATCCGTGTAAATTCACTCCGTATGTTTAAAATTCCCCTGTTTATCGTGCGCCAACATAGCATCAATATTCTGTTTATCACAGCAATTTATTGCTGAATACTAGATTCTTTTCTGAGTTGTCCACGAAACGGTTCATTCGGTCGGCTTGCTAAAGTTCAATTAACTGACCATCCATTTCGGCCGACTAATTTCAACGGACTGAGGGTAATTTTCAGTACTGGACGTTCCATGAAGGCTGTGCACAGTACACCACGAGTAATCGACTATAATGGGAAGTATGAAGACAGGATCATCTCTCGCGCTACAAATGACTACCAATCAAAAACAACCAGCACTCAACCAGAGAGCGAACGAAGTGCCTGATTCAGCTGAGTGATCAGTGATCTGGCTAGCATACAAGACTGATGGACCACCACTGGTAGATGCCGCTATCTTGGAATGATTTCTGAAAAAAATTTGCCGAACAGCTTGCATGCAGAAGAAGTTACTTGGAAGGTCGCTTAGAAAACAGTAAAAACATACTTCGCCGCCACAACCAGAGCCTATCTACTTATGAAATAAAGGGAGATATCAGTCGATCTTTGATTAGTCGACGGAAAATCTTGAGGCTACACTCCACACCATCCAGTCTTCAACCATCGGAAGCCGTAGAGGTTCCGGATAGTTTTTGGCCTCAATGCTAAACAAAAGATATATTCCTCTTTGACTGCCTACATTCCGAAATGGCACTCAGGTATGACATCACCGGCTGCATGAAGCCGCCCTGCACGCAGATATAGAACAGATATTTGTACAGATATTTGTACGTTTGTCAACTTAGGTTATAGTAGCCGCGGTTAACAGCGTTTTGCATAGGCTTTTGTCCAGTTCAGTGAGGCCAGCAGAAAAGTTATTGCTGGCATACGCACTTGCACATCTGAGCCTGGTTATGCTTTCCTCTCTCCAGGAGTAGATTACTCTGGCCCACACGTAACGAACGATAGTCGAGGAAGCGATATGGTTGCATCTTCTCCCACTTGTGCACTTTACATCGAAGTGGCTCATTCTCCGCCGACTGATTGCAGTTTTATCAACGGTCGCAGTTCACCAGAGGGAATGCACAGTAACGAAGACCGTGCCGGACATTTGGAAGGGTTTGACACTGAAACTTTGCAGTCGCGTTAACAAGAGGATGCTTACTCAGGGAATCGAGTGGCATTTTAATCGACCCTGCAGAAGAGTTTCGAAGCGGTAGACACGATCTATCCGCCAAGTGCCGAATGCGATCTACTGGAAGCAAGTGTTCGCCAAAAGAAAGGGTAAACGCCACCACCACAAGCGGACGCAAAACTGTCGAAAGTCTAGAGTTAGAGTTTTTTGTTGTTCGGCAGAAAAAAAGCAGAGTCACGGCCATTGGGAGAAATGCATCATAGTAAAGTCCATGTATAGAAGGTAATTTTAGACGTGATAAACATCGCATACGCTCGGTGTTCACCCAACCCAGGTGCATGCTCCGGATTGAGGGAAGCGTTTGCAGCCAGAGCGAATGTACCATTCTCATTTATCGCAATTCTTGCGTGCGGAAGACGAAGCGGGTAGGTTGGGGAAAGCCGTGCCTCGCGAGGGAAGCAATGTTGATTCTTTTCTTCTATTTGTTTTGTGCGAAACGGGTTCCTCATTTTTTCGTTTCCTTTTCGTTCCCTATTTGCTCTTCTTGTTTTCAGAATGTGAGTAAACCAATCTTTGACCGTGGCATCACAGCCACGTGAGTTTTGTTCTCTTGTGATCATTTCGTTTTGTGAACTCTGAGATCCCCGTTGAAATTAGCGTTACTTTGTCCGGTGTATCAAAGCCGGCGGGCATCATCACTTGGTCACTTTGTTATTGTATCGGTAGTACCGAATTTGTTGACAAAGCTTCATTTGGACGATTCGACATTTCAGTTCTTCCGCGTAGCTCAACATGACATAAATGATTACTGGAAAAAAACGTCACAACTTAACCCTGTTGATGCGCTCAGGTTGTCCAAGCCTAGACAGAAACAGTCGAGATGCCGGGATTGTGTTGGAACCAGGGATCTTCCGGTCAGAAGTGTGCTTCTTAACCATTGAGCTATCTGGAACTCAAACAGGGGATGGACAAATTTGTACTTGCTGTGATTGGTTGGCTGCACTTCTGGACACCGGGATTCCCCGCATCGTAAACAGTGTTTAGAGTAAACGTCTTCCCCCGTTGCTTAAAAGGCTGGAGACTTGGTTCAAGGAAGAAGGCCTGTTAGTCTTTATTGTCGTTCAACTGCTGGGTTGAAGAGTTGAATCCTCATGCACCTACATGAGCTGGTCAGCAAAGCAAGAACACAACAGATCCTTTGCTGTTTTCTGGTATCACATGCTTCGTCAAGCAGAGGACTTTCTGGAAACTTCCTCTATGTTTAAAACAGCTCCGCCGTCCAAATTTGACTTCTGGTCGGCCAGGGGCCATTCAAGACCATTGGGTATGTGTGGGTGAACGCAGCGGAGAAACCAGTTTAGAGCTTGGACAGTGGTTTAAAAGTAACCACAAATGTGAGTCTTTTTGTCGAAATCCAGAGTCTGAAGCCAAAGCAAAACATCATATATGGTCATTTCTCAGTCTCAAACATGAGGAGGCCTTGTGCAACACATTCAGTTGAAGTAGAACATCATAAACAAGAGATTAAGCTGGGATTCACTTGAGTCTTTTGATGAAACAACATTAGTATGTAAACGAGTGTAATTGGGAAAGTATCAAGTAATTTTTTAAGAGTGCTAAAAATAATGCAGACACCATTGATCAAATACGTCGTGAATTCCCAGAAAATTCTATAAAAACACATCATTCACACATTACTCACGCCTACACTTCAGGAGGCCTGGAACAACTCATTAAGACATCTCGAATGTCCCGAGGATATCTACGTAACTATAGTCTGATTACGCTAGCTCCTGATGAAAACACACCTTGTGCTCAGACCGTTTGACCATAATATTGTCCTCAAGGGTGTTGATTGACTGACACTAGATCAAATGCAAAATTACTCCAGCGTTCCCAAACCACACTATGAAAACTTTGAGCATAATGTTGTATTGAGATGGTCAATCCTTAGGAAAGGTCATTCCGGAGAACACTTTCAATTTTTCGGTTACCTTACTCATAATACATTTTGCTCTCTAATATTGTCAGCTGATTCCATAGGAGATAACTATTGAATAAGAACCCAGGTATTCAGAATACAAAGGGAAACGTAGGCGACGAATTAAAATCTCCCTAAGATTTAGCAAACCTCCTCGTCTTTTGTTTCAATAGCGGTAGATTTCCACAGCTTCTCTACATCTGGTAAGTCCAAAATGGGCGGTGCTGGCAGACAACACATTCCTATGTAAACTTCTCATACTACTTAAATCCAGAAACCAAGGAGGAGTTATTGCATGTCTTAGAAGAGGTATCTTCAGTCAGTCTCTGTGACGAACTCCATGCTGAAAAATGTCAATGCTACATCAGATACGTATCTGCAGCTGGCGCATGCATATGGGCCTGACACAGAATGTCATTTTGGCTTCTATTCAAAGTCTGTTTCATTGTACAAAAACTCTCGAGTTACGGTGATAGGCTGCAATCGAAAAGAGGTGTCATTTGAAATTTGGAACGCGTGATGCTTAGTTCGTTGTAGCCCAGTTGTCAACACAGGTTTGTGCTGCTATTCAGCATAACAGGATACATTCAGTGAATGGGTCCTGTAGGATGCTTGATAAGTTGGTAATAAGGTGTAAGCCACCTTGGTTTCTTTGATGTTGCTTAGGAAAGTGTCTGAAATCCGCAGAATATCTCCATCACAATATTTTTCGAATAAACGGGCCACACAAAGTCCATCTTTTGTTCTACTTGGAGCGATGTGCAAGACATCCGAGGTTCATGTGACCTCTGAGCAGCTCACGATGGTTTCATTCTTCACGGAGATTCAGGTGAATTTCAGCTGGATCACCCATCAGCACCAGCTTAAATAGCAAATTGTTGTTTATCGAGACAACTAAGAAACAAGCTTGATAGAAATCTTAGGACTAGGCCCACTTGGTGTGATCCAGGATGGTAGTGTGCCGTCCTGCAGGCTTTTCATCAACCTCATGAGTAGGAGCACTATCTGAGAAAATCCGTAACCGCTTATATAACCGGACTCAACCTACATGCTCTCCCGATCAATATAACGTCTATTCATATTCGTTCGGTCCCAATTTCCTATATTGCCATTAAAGTACTTGGTACAGCCCGAGCATGGATCAATTCAATTTAAGAAGGTCCAACAGGTCACAGTTGTAGCATTGCTGCATTGGCTTAACTGCCTTTGCTCTTAAAAGAACTGTTTGAGTTAGGTGCGCCTGCGCGCATGCTTATCGAGTATTCTTGTTGGTCTCAGCACTGACGATTCATGTCTTGTATCGATTATTTTGTTGCATTTTTATTGGGCTAGTGTTTTTCCCCAAACAGAGTCAAATTCGTTCAAGTTGTCACCTCTTTCTTGCATGCGGTAAACAAGCAAGCTAATAAACGTCACTAAAAATGGCCTTGGATTTAGTCCAATATTCTTATGAATAAACCGGTTTTACCATTTGTACAATGAATAGAGGCATTTTCGTCTAATCCTTGATATTCCAACCAGCGCAGCGTCTAAAGGAGTTTTTTAAATTTTAAGCTCAGAAACTCGCAATGTTTTAGGTCTCTGTCATTACATGATCTATGCTGATGACCACAAAGGTGCAGCTGTATTACATAACCCCTACAATTGAGAGTACAGAGGAGTGACACGAACAAACAGGAAAACCAAACAGTCTTGCCAGCTTGTCCAATCACGAACAAATACCATACAAGTATTGAGTGACTGACCGATGTGTGAACCAGCTCAATGTGTGCACAACGTGAACCCTGTTTGGGCTCAAGCAGATCTGTGGTTTTACCTAACGGCTTCTAACAACTTGCTTTTGAGATTATTTACCATTGACCTCCAAATATGACTTGCGTTTCGTACGCAACCTGAGGAACAGCAAACTGGCTCCAACCAAGCAGTGACATCAATTTACCCTATGTTATTCTTTCAAGCCAGTGACAACGAAACAGCCGCAATGCCAAAAGTTTGTGAAAGTAGCTTGTTCAGTTCAACTTGCTTTGTTCGTTACAGAGCGGAACAGCCTCCGGGTGCAGACATGAACAGGCCATTGACCGGGTCTTCAAAACACCAAATAGAATACAAAAAGCCGTTCACTTGGTCCTTGTTAGTGTATCTGAATGTTCTTCTGACCCAGACAGATGAGGTGTGGCCGTAGAGTGAACCGGACGAAATGAGTTCTTGTTGGTAAATCTTACCACTATCAGGACGCTCTCGAGCAATTTTGCCATTCTGTTTATTGTATACAACCGCTCGTCTTGGTCCCGGATACAGTTCAATACGGATCTAAGTTGGTTGAACAAACATGGACACACTGCAGGGCTTTACAAATGACCACTGGTACAATAGGCCACGAAACAATCGCCGTGTTGGCGTTTTTCTGTCTGTTTGGCATTTGTCATTGAATTCCTACTCGCAGGAAACCTGCTTTTCCCAAGAAAGGACCAAACTTGACCCATAAAAATGTTCACAGAGTTTAAACAACCATACTAGCCTTTTACTTTTCTGTCCCAATTGTTTGCTTACGAAATTTTGTATGTCCCTGGGGATTTTCCAAGCTCAAACGTAGTTGGCCGTGGAAGGTAACTGTTTTTATGTGCTAATCAGGCTCTAGCGCTGTCTTTTTTTGGTGTGAACAATCGGTGAAGTATAAAATCAAGTAAATGCCATTTCAGCTGAAGGGCGAGAAAGCAGAAATAGCGGAGGCGCTTCTGGTAATCCACTGTTCACGAAAGCATGATGCAACAACTAGGGTTTCGTAAAAACACAGCTTAGTATGTTGTCTAAATTCAGAACCTGCTGATCTAAGTAGAGCAGGGGACGCGCAGAATTCTCAGCCACAGTTAAACAGAACGAAGTCACTCAACACGGTGTCTCAGACCTCAGACATTCTTGGCTACGTTGACGAAATTTACACCAACTGCGAGCAGTTTGGTCAATTCATGGAGTATTACATAAGGCCAGTCGGAAAAGGATGAAAACCGGCTTCCTCATTAGTACGCTTCTTGTTCGGACAGTTTCCAAATCCCGAAATATTTTTAGAGCAAAAAAGCCCTCGGTAGGTAAGCAAAAGGAACATACGGAACGTACACTCACTAGATGGACAATTTAAAACACCGGAGTTTTGCCGTTGAAATATTTCCACCGCATAAGGATAAATTGGACTACGTATTTTACGGATGTCCCTTATTTTGAGTGACTTAACAGATGAAACCTGCTTCTTCCTCCGAGAAGTATAACGAAACGAAAGTGGACATTTCACCAACCAGTGTTTGGAAGCAGCTTTGACAAAGTGGGAAAACGTTTTTCGCGAATAAAAAGTTTCCCATAATAGGACACTTTCTAATAGGTAAAAGAACACAGGAAAACTTTATACAGAAAAAATTGGTTTCTGACTATTATTCGAAACTTTTAAATCTGTACTTCGCGGTCCGGTGGGAAGTTATGTTGCGCTGTCCTGTGAAAAAAACTTCGGGGAACTAATGGACCAATGTAAATCCGTGCTACGTGTGTGGAGTAGTTAACCGATCGGTGCCTACTGGCCTGGGGAATGAACGAAAATAGACGAGATCATTGGATTACACATTCAGTCAGGAGTGCACAGACAACAAGGGAGCAGAAATTTAGAGAGGGCACATGTTGATATCTTCCTGGTGGTTGAATGAATGCGTGGGTTGGGTGTGTTAATTTGTTTACCTCGGAGAACAGAGCTATTTGACCAGTTGCCCCCGGTACTGTGTACACTTGGGGAGCATGTTCAGTTGCCCAGACACAATTTGAATTCAACCTCTGCATCCTCTCCTAGAAGATGTGTTTCCCTTCTGATGCCTGCAATACATGCCCTTCAAAATGGAATAGTAGGTTGCCACTTCTACCAGTGGTATCGAATCTTTTTAAACGGCATCATCACAAACACAAAGATGCGATCGAAGGATGCAGAAAAATGTACGGGAAAACAATAAAATGAGGGAATCGTTTTAGGCGAAATGTTGCCATCACCAATTTCTTCAGTCGGGTGAAGTGATCTCCAAGATATACAGGAAAGTTTAGTATGATAACAAGCAAGAAAAGACCACTAACTGAAAAAAAGACAATCAAGGGTGATTGCTCTTCAGGGCACAGTGAGCACAAGCAGAGCCAAAGCTAGCAAACTAGTTACAAGAAGTTCGTCATACATGGTCAGGATGAAAGACTTTGGCGACAAACAATCAACGCGTAGTAAACTGTCGTAAGTGCGTGGAGAACTCAACATTTTTTGGCAGATAAGTTCCAGACTGTGACCTTAGAAGGCATCAGTCCAAAAAAACTTTGGTGGACTGAGGAAAACAGATACTGTATGTGAAATGATCATCAGTTTGTGAATCCTACAGTCATCGATGGGACGTAGAGCTTAGATAATAGTGCCCATCCAAAACTATGCTCACGTTTATCTCCTTCGCTCGACACCCGATCATTGTTCAGCTCAGGCTAAATAGAGGACATCGAAGAAGTTGCCTTCATCTCCTCGACGACGATGCATCCAAGATGACGGAAACGTTTTCCGAATTCCCTTGAAACCCAGTGGTGATGATCCGATTGAGCACAATATAAATTCAGGATTTGCTCCAGACTCTCCGGTCGATAACGGTTTCGACGATGGGAAATCGTACCTTCATCCCGACCATGCGGAGCTTTTCCAACCTTCGTCCTCAGTTGGTTGTATCAGATCGGGATACAACAGATACCACCTTGAGAACGCGCCTACTCTGAATACATCGATTCAGTGATCAGCTCTCGTGAGCTACGACCATCAGCGCTCTTGTGTAGTGCATTGCCCCAGTAAGCCACTTTTTCTTCGTTGGTGTTCACACACCTCATCGATCATTTCCAGCAGTTGTTATCGACAGTTGAGACCCCTTTTCACCTGAAAGTAAAGAGGATGCCCACATAAGTCACAGTGCTTGTTGAACCTAGAGGAGTGTTGAGGTCCTCAGCAAAGTAATGTGGGTCGAATGAAAACGCAGTCACCTGAAGTTTCTTGTCTCTACAACTCACCATGGTCTCGGTCTTCCGGGCGTCATAGAAGCTCGTCAAAACTCGACCTCAGTAGTTTCAAGCTCCTTTTTGAGGGGTGCCTGACATTCTACACACACGACTCAATCGTTGGCTAAGGTAAAACCATCCACTATAGGTAATCCCGTGGCGCAATCGACAATCCACAATTATCGCCAGCATGAACCACATTGAGGACAGTGAATCGTTCTGGTTCACTCACCTGCGGTAGTTATTTTCGGAATGACGGAATGCTGCTAAAGCACCTTCGTGGGACTGTCCAATGTAACGCACTAGAGATGGCGGTGCTCCTTAGCAGTTGTGTCGTGCAAAACTGAATCAAAAATTTTTCGAGATATCCAAAAAAGCCCAACTGAGGTTTACAGCAGTCACTGAAGAGTGACAAAGCGAAGACTGTAACAACTAGGCAGGTTCGAAAACAGCCGCCGCGAAATAGAGGTGCAAACTGGAGTGAGGTCAATTGCAATTTAGGGTTCAAAATATTTACTGGCAGTTTGTAAAAGTATCGAACAAGACCTGTCACAGCAATTGGTTTCCCTGTCCGACGAAGTCGGATTTCGGACGTTCGGGCCTTCGCTCCCGCGGTAGTTTCTCGGGACCTGGGATGCTGAAACAGAGTTTTCTGAGCACAGAACTGGATATTTTATCAAACCGCCAAATGTTCAGAATACAACTTGGACATCATCGTTCATAAACCTCAAGTTTACACATGTTATGCACTGAAAGGGCCAATTTTCACAATCATAAATTGGGACTGGGTGACTTGTTGCTTTGACTACACAAACCTTTGTGCGCAAGCTGATTTCTCTACTCTTCCACAAGGTTTTCATAAGTCGCATTTAAGTTCGTTTTGTTGTATCGATTTGGAGGTCAGTCTGTGCTGTTACTCGCCCATTAGCTGGAACGATATAAAGTTATTTCACCGTCTATGTGAAAGGTTGCTCTCTAACCACTTGAGTGCGTGGAGGACAATTTCGTGATACTGGATTACGACTCCAAGGTTTCCAGTGAGATAACCTAGCTTTATTGTTCATTTTGACTGGATCGACAGTTTGGACACAGAAATATTCCATCCTCATAAATAGTACTATGCATAAAGTTGGTATTTGCTCATATTGAGTAAAGGATGAGAAACTCGGTTTTCTACTAAAGACGTGTTGAGAATTTCTCTAACTGGTGGTTAATCAGGTGGCCGGTACAGCTCCAGGTTCTCTAATTGCGATTTGTGATCATTCTGAAAGATTACATCCATCGTTTTGGCCGATCAATAAAAAACGTTTTAAAAGCCGACATTTGGTGAGATTTGTTTTGGCCCTCTCCCTTTGAAAAGCAGCAAACTCCTGCATGCATATAAACCAAAGGACCCATAGGACCTCTCTGCATTCTCAGCTGTGGCCGTCCGGTCCCAGGCGTCCTAATCCATGTTCATGGGGAGAATAGTTAACCGGTAGTTAACCGGTAATAAACCGTCAAGCAACGGCATTTTGTTCACCAACGGAGACCATACACGTACATATTCGGAATTTCATCGGTTCGCAACTACTCCCAATAAACTGATTCTGTTATTGTGTGACGTCATTTCAGCGAAAAAAAAAACATTTCCATCGTACAATTCTGGAAACTCAAGTAAGACTGCACGATCTGCTGCGAGGAACAGCTGGAGGTTTTTATCGACTCTCACTCCGAATACGCACAAAGTGAAAGTTGGAAACGATAACATTATATTTATCCCCCTTTGGTTCACTCGTACCTGCCATATCTGATGAACATAGCTAAGGGGAAAGGAAGCAACAATCTCGTAAATGTGATGACATTTCAATGTAGGCAGATGATTCTCACTATAAACTAAGGTGTCTTCCGCGGTTTTGCTGAGTTCCGGTCCCATCGTTGAGCACAGCGAGAATAAGTTTCCAAGGGTGTTCACTTAAATAGGCTGGCTGGTCGATGGATCATTGTAGGTTAGCTAGGAGTTTTTTCTTCTGAAAAGTGCACTTCCAACGTTTCTACAAAACTATTACGTTATCACGCATCTTGTAGCTTGGAATTTTCCAAAAAATTGTTTTTCACCTGGATGTCGTTTTATAGCGTTACTGAATCAGGAAAGAAGATAACCGAACAGATTTAGGATTTTTGAGTTGTACACGCACAAATCACATTGTTACGAAATGAAAGTCAGAATTAAAAGTCCGCAAAAACGCCTCCTTCCAAAGACATGAATGTAGGAAGCAAACTTTATTAGAGAGGTACTTCCCCTTTTAAGACAAATTTAACAACTTTAATAAGGGTGATCTTCGACATCAAGACCGTCGATTGAATAAATTCAGTGCGGGATCTCCACAGGTGAGTACATTTCAGCAAGTCCCCTTACCCCTTATTAGAAGTGGTTCTATCTTGTGGGATCTATTCCCATCACTGAAGTCAACAGATAAAACATTCGTTTGCCAAGGATACATGATTCGCGTACTTTGTTATAAGCAAAAAACTTGCTTAGTATCTACCGCACTTTATTTTCCCCGTTGATGTGTCCTCCCAACAGAATGCGGAGCGTTATCCATAATTCGTATGAGTGACTACATGAAAGTAACTTCTTGGATGGTGTCAACTTTTCAACAAGTTGGCTGTACCTTCAAAGAAGGATCTGGTATCGTTGTAAACAAATATATTAATCATATGTGCTACTCATAGTATGATGACATTATCAATCAAACTTTGTTTAATTTGGCCGAGTTGCAGTCATTAACAGCAAGCTTGCAGACCATTTGTTGTTGGAAAAATAATCCTATTAGTCTGAATTTATCAAACTTTTTCCCGAGCCTGAAGCCTTCCAGTCAGGGTTATCGGTGTCACAGATATCCTTCAAAAGTCTTTGCCGATACCTGACTGGCAAGTCATGACGCACGGGCCTATCGGTCTGCCCAACCAGGACAGTTACTGGGTCACCATTCAGGCATTGTCAAACCAGTCGTACAGCTCAGGTGTGAGCACGCTCCTCTGACCTGGGAATTTGTGTCCGGCATCTGCTGAACATGCGCCTCACATGTCAGAAGTCCGGAATTCGAATCCCCGCACGGCCAAAGATGTACTACTGATGAGCTCTTTCCTGGGGGTGAAAGTCAAGTCTAGAACGTCCTACGTTTAGTGTGGACTCACCAGAATACTAGTAGTGGCTGTTCGGCGAGTTGGACAATCAAGCTGCAAGCTAATTGCCAAGTCTGGCGAACAAATTATGAATTACCCGTGACCAAACACCAGTGAACACACCCGAGGTATCACTATTCCGGTAAGCTTGCATCTTAAGAGAATAAGTGTGCCAGGAAAGGAGGACTGTTCAAACAAGAGTAATGGAAATGTAGTCACCAATCGAAATTACTAAAACCTCATAAGTTTGAGGGGAAGCATTGCCTTCAGCGCCAAAGGACAAGCGAAATTATCAACAAGATACGCACCCTCGTTACACCGAGGAGTACCAAGTATAACCAGGGACTTTATCACTACGCTCAAACTCTATCTCAACCCGGTGTCCTCGGTAGCTTCCAACCTGCTACATCCCACAACAAAATATATGAAACTGAGGAGCACGAAAGTGTTCCCGAACCACTAAATTTACTATTGCCATGGGACTATCTCCTCCTGAAGATAAGGTATTGGCTCCACTGACGGGGATTTCTTCTAATGTTCAGATTATGTTTCTCACGACTCGTTCAAACCGGTCCACAGAATTGTCTCCGGTAGATTTATCCAGCCTAATTATCTCCAAGCCATGGCGCGGAAAATTAGCAAAGTCCTCATTTTTTCCACTTATTTCCCGTGGCGAAAGAGCACACAAAATCACCACATGACTAAAACGCCAATGAAGTACTTTGCTGACCCAATATTGAACGCAGACATTCCGTACAAACTTGAAAAATTCACTTAGTTCGACTTCAATAATGTGTTTGAGAGCGTGCCAAAATTTGAGTTCAATGCACAAACCTCTAAGAGAAGGAATGTTTGAAAAAACGGCTCCACTGGAAAGTGGTTGTGAGGCGACAATGGTGTCGCATTAAATTAGCCTACTCAGAGTTGCACATTGAGGAACTTCATTGCAGGACGTGCTTAGTGAATAGTTTGGAATCATATCGGGAGTGGGGACCGTGAATGTCTAATGAACACTGTCCATACTTTCTCTATGTTAATGAATAATCCATAAGTCCCTATTATGCCCAGACACATTTTCGGACAAAATGTACATGTGGTAAAAGACTTTGTCATGGAATCTCTGACAAACTAATGCATCGAAGGCATTTCTGTGAAGCGAACAGACACATCCACTTCGAATGGGAAGAATTGGGCTTAACCTACACAAAAATCGATTCCTTCAGGTTGAGGTCGATTTTGAACATACCACCGTAAACTGCTGGACTGTTTACTGGCTCAGCTGTGCTTTCAGATTTGATGAACCACAGATTTTGTTCGAAAGTACAGTGTCGGCTAGCAATCATGGTTCTCAGTGTTTAGACCTAGCATGATTGCTTACAGGGAAACTAAGAGTGTCTGTTGGTCAAACACACTCATTTGAAAATTACAATCTAGGATTCCACCGAGTCTCTCGTTTATGATACTGTTCAGCCGAATGCTCTGCTAAGTAATCAAAACCAGAGCTTGCCTCAGTTGATTGGCTGGAGAGCGGGTTCTCAAATCCGTATAGTGCTCTGATCCCACCCCAGGTTCCGCATGGCCTGGCAACTGTTACGTCCAAGTGATGAGGTCCGAGAAGGGCAAAACTGGCAGTCTGCCGTCGGTGACTTTTCAGAATCCAATTAGTAGTGTGTTATGTTGTAGAGATATTTGGTATGTCCTGCACTTGAACGGTAGCAGCGAGAAAGAAAAGCGTGGTAGGATTAAATTACGAAAAGCATATCCACGTAGTTTGATCGCATGTCTTTCCCATGAGTTTACAAATTGTCAAACCGAAGATAGAATCTGTATTAGGTGAAGAAGCAAGTTAATTTGTTTCAATTAGATCAATTAGTTAGGAACACTATACCTGTTTTTCGCTACTTCCTGCACGAATATTTTGTCTTTTTTCATATTTTTTTGGGGAATCCAAATGAACAAACGTACTAAAACTAATAATTTGCGTGCTTGAATAGGAGTACGTTCTGTAACACCAAAATAATTCAATGAAACTACGGTTTTTTCATTCCTGGTTTGATAGCTCAGGCCCAATCACCGTCGAACTGGTAAACTCAAGCATTAGTCAGTGGTATTTGACAAAATGATGATGGTGTTCTTTTAAATGTAAGTTATCCTACTAGTTTATCTGTCTTGGTTCAGGAAATATTTGACTTGTAAGCATGAGCCACTTTTATATGAATAGGGCAGACGATTTGCTGCTACTCGTGGCGCGTTAACTTGTGGTGAATAGAATTCCTCGTTCGGCCTGAGCTTAGCTCAGCTCTGTAATGTTAAGCCAATAGGATTCGGTGAAGCTAAACTAGCCGGCATATGATGTATTGTGAACAAAGTTACTTGTATCTGCGCACACAATCATACAGCAAACCTCAGGCATTTCATGCCTCATATAAAAGAACAAAGGTGTAAGTCACACAGGGTTAACCCGGGACAATCTTCGAATAACTGAATAACACTGTTTGAAGGGGTTTGTTTTACAAAGTTTGATAAAGGTATCTCCCGAATCATTGGCAAGCTACGGACTGCCTAACCCAACTATCGAACGTTGCCATCGCTTCCTTCCGATACATAAATGTTGGCAATAACAATGGATGCCAAGATGACTAGGAGACGAATTAGCTGGCAATCAAACTTCCATGTGTCTGGGGTTCATCTGTTTTGTGGAACCATTTGTCCGCATACAATTCCGGATAATAGTTGCAATACTTTATTTATAGAATTGAAACACGATTGCGACTATCTCCATAAGACTGATAAAATATATTTTTTTTTAATATTTGGAGGAAAAACGCGTTTTGTTGTTTGTCGGGTGTTGAACAGGCAGGCGCGCGATCATCCAACTTGTCACACCATTGGAATGTGAACAGTCACGTGATCATAGTGTGGCGTGACTAGAACTGGCGTGACTAAAACCGGTATGTGGTGTTGTCGAAAGACAGTAGTGTAAAAAATGGTGGATGTGAGAGCGCGCAAGTCTACGGCCTAAAAATATATTTAGAGCTCTGTTTTAGTTACTCCACACGTACTCTTTCTTGCCCGCGGATATATTATGTGCACCAATAACTGACATCATAAGGACACGATGAGGAAAATAAATTAAATACGCCCTACAGAAACCCACACGATGAAGGACTGAGTGTGATCGTGTGAGATGATAAGCGCTTTCAGATCAGGTGGTAAGTTGCGCAAGACAGAATGATGCTTTGTGTTAGGCCATTCAGAAAACCGATACGGCTCACGACTTAATTTGAAGCAAGGTGAAAACCGAAAACACATACAGACAGTGGACACACAGACCTTATCATACTCAGAGTAGACCGATAAAATCTCATTGATAAAGCACGTGATTCTGTGCCATCATCCCGTGTTGTTGAATTATCTAACCTAAGCACTACACAAGTGAGATGACCTCGCTTTCTTGAGTTTCTCCCAAATCTAGAAGCATGGAAAATACCAGATAAGTGAGAAAATTGGAAGCTGTTGGTGACTAGATTCGAATATTTTCAGGAGCACATTCGTTGAGCTCTACTTGCGACAACGCGTTTTCCGTTTATGACGTCAACAGGACCTGAGGTGATTTTCTGTGGTGATTTTTTTAATCTACCCAATGTGCACCCAAACAACCGAAAATTTTGAACCTCAACCTAAATTGGCCGAATCACTGTCATATCAGTTTCGCAATTTTCGCTTAACTTTGACATTTGGCCCACAAGCACGTAGTGGAACCAGCACAAACAGAGGCTGTCATTTACCCCAACATTTTTCACGTCTTGACCACCTAAATCTACAATAGCCAGTATATTTCAGTGCTCTAGCGCACGGCTTGTTCGTCCTGCATTTTTGTAGGCATGGAAGCCGTAATGAAACAGCTTTACATCGTCAAAGATGACCTTTTGTTGCTCAAACTGTTTTCCGAAATTGCAAATCTCTAAAAGTGGCCCTCTCCGACTGGTCATTGCATTTTTTATTGGCGATAGCGTATGCATCAACCCTTTTCGAGCCAGTTGATATACCACTCAGTCCATTCATTGTTCTAGGTCACTCTCTGATAAAAATCCACCTGACAGTCACACGTGTCGACTGATTTGTCAGCTTGTCTGACGAAGTCATTGAACCCATCATTCTCAGCAAGGATTGTATGTCCGACCGCAAGAAGCACTGATGATGATATCCTGAAAACACGTTTGCAGGCAAAGGACGAACGGGTCATCAGCCACCTAAACAACATCTGATATGTTAACCCGAGCTACAGAGTGTTGACGCATTCCCAAATGAGCCCCTTTCTTCAGGAATTTCTCCAGTGCAGCTCGCTTGAATAAAAAAGTTTGGGAAAAATCGGTAGTTTTATTGCTGGACGACGTTTCGCTTTTGGCACAAAAGCTTCGTCAGACCAAGTAACTATGCTGTGAGGTTGGTCGAGATTTAATGTGGAAGGAGATAAGCCGATTTGACGCGTGACTGTGTGTGGTTGTCAATAAACATAGAATCACTAGCAAAAAAGGGGTTGGAAATCCCAACCCAACCAATGTTCGCAGACTCTCCCCCTTACACAGCTATCGTAGCACTACACCAGGACGCCTCATGTTTCAGTTGACACGATATTCGAGATATCGCGATACATGTATGGATGTAATACACTACTCATAAGGTTGCTGAAAACTCTTCGACAGCCCACTACCGGTTTTGCCCTTCTTGGGGCTCATCAGGTAGGTGTAGTTCCTGAGTTCCCTTCTCGTCAACCTTATGTTCTAGTTGAACCCAACTTGCATGAAATTTGACATATAAAGTCATGTATATACCAGTTTGGTTTTGACGGGGGACTCAAATGAAATCCAGCTGAATCTCTCGTTTATGGTGTTCTAAATCGTGGGCTGTCGAAAAGTTCTCAGCAACTTTTTGAGTAGTCTATTACGTCTATCGTGGCACCAGGTCATCCACAGACAGACGTAAAGTATAAACGGCGTTCAAGAGGAATCTTCATGTGAACCGAACGGGAAGAATCAGTCCCTAAGCTGCACCCAAATCCATGTAGGTTCCACCTTCGATCCTAACAATTGGTGACCCACCCTAAAAGACGAAATCCCCTGGCCGACACCTAACACAGGTTTAGCTTGACTTAGTTGATTGGTTCTCCTTCCGCATTAAACCTTGACCAACCTCATAACCTAGTCACTTAGTCTGACAAAGCTATTGTGTCAAAAGCGAAACTTTGCCCAGCAATAAATCTACCAATTGTTCGCAAACTTTTCCAAGCGTTTTCCAACTGACAAAGAAGCATGAGGGACACTTTTCTTTCCAGGTTGAAACTTTACCATTTCAGTTGATTGGTAGGTAGGAAGTCACCAAACCGGTTGGTTCGAATCTATCTGTACCTGACCCACCATTGAGTTTTAGCGCTCATCAGAGCGAAGGCTTCGTGAACTCATTTTAACCAGTGCATCAGCAACCAAAACCAGCGACGAGTGAGTTGTGCGGAGCTTAGGGGCTTGCTTCTGAGTGACGGATGTTGAAGAACGCAGATTTTTTTTGAAATAAGCGGATTCAGTAAAAAGAATCTGACGTTTTGAGAGCTCAGAAAGCGGTAGAACTCACGGACAACAGCCGTGAAAGATAGATCCACTGATTAGCGGAGGAAAACAAACCGCTTTGTCGAACAGTCGTTGAGCTAAGGAGAGAACTGTTTATGATAATCTGGTAGTCATAGCTGCTTTCTTACAGGCAGACATCCAAAATATAGGGTTAACTCTGAACGAAGAACAGGATCTGCGAGTTTGCCATGAATGCTTGACTCTCTATGGTTACCGCACAACGAAACTAACCATCTAGTTTGACCAAATCTTTACTCCAATGTAACGCAAAATTCATCAAGTGAACCTTGCAAAGCAGACTGATGCTTTCTCTGGACAGAAAACACGAGGATTATGCTAATATGAATAAGTTTGGTTATGAAACTAAGTGCGGATAAATCACTGGCCGATAGGTCACGAAATGGTTCGTCGATTTTGAGAGGAATACGGACATAGTAAGGCAATCACATTTGCTCTTCGGAAATACCTATACAAGCTGACAAATACCCGCTTGTTGCAGGAAGAACTACGATGAAAAATCCATTCAACCGAGCTAGAAGGACAGGTTAAACTGATGTGGCTCCTACTGAGTTAGACAGCGATCCACCATCACGCTTAATACAGAGTTCCAGTATTAAGTTCAAAGCAGGCATGACGGAACCGTAGCGTACGTGCCAGATTTACTGTGTGAACGAGTTCGACCAGTCCACACTGACGCTTGCAGATCAACGAACAGAGCACTAGCTAAGTGATGAACAGCCCGTCGTCAACTTAGCTTTCTAGTATTTTTGGCACAAAAAAATCCACCGAGTGAAAAAATATGATTGCGCTGCTTTTTCTAACTGAATAGCTAATTTCGTCTTCTGGAGACAAACCGTTTGATTGCAGTCACATTTGACTACATCGCCATCAGATTGTTCAACTGATGCTCGTGCGTGAGCGTATGAGTCCGTGACATTCCCCTGCTCTCTTGCTCTACTGTGATCCATACGGTACGCTCAAAGGTATCGCACATGAGAGTTCCGGATATCCAATAGTCTACGATCCGTCCACCACAATGAAAATATTCGAAGCACACGGCAAGCTGTTCAGGTCAAAGGGGAATTTCGGTTGGGAATGGTAGCCGGTACACTTGGGTTACGGGTACACCTGTAACCAACTCTGTCTAACAGTATTCGAGGTGGCTCTTAAAACGCAAACGGATATGTCGTAGGTTGATTGACGAAGCAGAGGACAAGTGGATGGTCAACTTGGGAGTTTCGGGAGCAAAGTGCAAAGCCAAATGTTCTCAAGATTGTGGTTTTCGAATCGCATTATGCGTTATGATGTATTTTTGTTATATATTTTATAATATTATCATATTATATATATTATATTATATTACTGTTATATATAAGTATATATACATAATATTTAATAATAGGGATTACACATAATAATATATAATATTATTACACATTATTATATACATAATAACATACTATTATTATACTATTGTATGTATTAATATAGAAGCACTGTATAAAAACGGGAGTGCGAATAGCAAATGCTGCACAACTCAGCATGGCCAATTCTTAGAAAGCAATTCAATCCCTTTCAATGGATGACTGTTCAAAAACTGAGTGAAGGGAGTTGAAATGAAGGCTACGGATCGTCCTCTTGAACCACTGATCTATTCTGACCGTAGAGGAGAACATCTTCGACCTCAGTGGATTTGTGCCCTTGAGGCAACAGTGGAAGTCAATCTCCGTCGGTCCGTTCTCAATACGGATTGAATGGAGTGGGCTAGGGATTATGGACGTCGATTGACTATACCATATTATTCGAGAAAAGGTCAAAGATAAGGGTTCACTGACATTTGTCCAACGTATAAGGGAGGCAAACACTGGTGTCTCCTGCGATATCATCTTATTTCGATTTTAACGGTGCTCAGCGTGATGCTAACATGATACAGAACCTGCGGAAACTCCCGATGTATTTGTGACAAAAAATTCCCAGGCCAGGGGGTTTACCGTAGTAGAGACACGGGATAGTTTCTACGGCTGTCTTAGCCCCTTTTTCCGGTTTTGTCTTTGGGAAAAACCCACAGATATCCAGAAACGGAAACAACTTATTATTTCTGACAGACCTCTTAAAAGTTCAGGAAAGCACAAGAAATGAAGGCACTATTGATGAAAAGGAGTAAGCGATTGACCAATTATGGCAAACTGCGCACAGCCACAAACAGAGACATACTCATGGCACATCGGGACTGTCACTCACACCTATTAGTCAGAGGCTGGATGGATTGTACACGTCAGAGTTAATCCAAGCCGCAAATATTTGAATTCGTGATCACACTGAGGAGAGTGCTCCAGCTGCTAACGAAGAAATTAGTCTTTGGTTGCATCGAAGTGAATATTATGGAGGGGTGAGAGGTACGGACGAATGCTGGGTTTGAGCGAAAAACACAAGATTCGAATTTAGAAGAATGGTTCCAAGTTAGTAGCGATAAGATTGTGAACGAGGGCTTCCATCCGGACGGGAGGAAAAGCCTTTAGGACTAGATTCATTGTAGAAATCGATGATTAGTTAGCTTGAAAAGTTGGTTATTCATCACTAATGGTGGTGGTGATCACGTTGTTCCTATTATCATCCAGGTCAGATATTTTGTCGAATTCTATGTTTGGTGATCCTGAGAGGTTCCAGAAAATTGAATCGCCCGGGACAATTTTCAGCCATGTTTTGAAAATGTGATTACTGTGAAAAACCTGAATTCGCTCCTTCTAGCGCAGCTAAAACCTGATTTCTGGAGGACCGTGGTTATCTATAATTAGCGTCTGCAGCGTATATTCCGTTTCCTTTGAGCTTCATAAATGTTTTAATCAGTCTCATGAACGGATTTTACTCAAAGGCTGGTCAGAAAATAGTCTCCGAGTTAAAACGCTTGATGTTTAGAAACAACGTAACCTTTTCACAGCATTTTCTGTTAGAATTCTACTTACTGTGCATCCTAACCCGGAATAAGGCCGTGCTTTTAGACAATCTTATGGAGTGCCGACTGAAACCTCGTCTCAAGGCCACATTGAATACGGTTCGGTACAACGTCAGTCCAAAAGGCTAAATGGCCCTTGTTTAAGGTAGTTGCACTGTAAAATCTTACTCTACTTTGCTCCACAGTGTTGATTTACTGGCGTTATTGATAGTATTTCCATCCCGACTGGCGCGGTGCCCGGCTGGGTACCCATTATTTTCACCCAACCTGTAGAGCAAAAACAAAACCTTCGATTCTGAGATGGAAAAAAAAACAACAAAGGTACCGTTCGATCCCGGTGGGCATTTTTTCGCCTAAATATAGTGAGCTGACGAAGATATCCCCTTATGACCTCCACTGGAGTCGTGGTAGCATGCAGAAAGAAGGTGCCCCGTCGGATTAAATGGACTGGGTTTAGGAGTAAGTCTTTACAGGGCATAATTGCCTGAAACTGGATGTGGCACTACAATCGATATCTGGTCTTTGTTTTGGCGTTTCAATTTCCAGTTCAAATGTCTTGATAAATAGCACCATAAGTTGACCACAAGTAGCTATTTTCCAAAGCCCAGTTCCAACGACTTCTGAGAGGCGATGTTTCTTGGGTATATCCTTGGCGGATTACGTTCCGCATTTCCAATACTGATTCTGAAAACTAACCGTTCGAAATATTTTCTACCGTCAGCCTTCAAGCTTAAGTTTAAAAGCCCTTCGTTGAACCGGTCCATTGCTATCACACAGCTTACTCCAGAGAGATGGACGGACCCATATCGGAAGAAGTTCCGTCTATTTTTTGTAGCGCAGCATACCAGAGGTGATCACCAACCCACGGAGTCACCCGAACATCTGTCAAAATGTATGCTCAAGTGTCCACAAGTTACATCACGCGTTTGATAAACAAACAGCATTCGAAAGGTAGAAAGTGTGATTTGATGGTAGTACACACGTCGAAAATCGCGAACAAAGTCCCGTTCATAGTACCACAATTTGATCTTACTTGAACCAATCGGTTTTCCGGCCACGGTAATGAGTGCTTACTGTATACGTACCGCATTTGATTTCGAATGGTTTTCATCCCTCCAAAATTACAGGTGAAACACGCAAACTTGTGGAGTCCGCACAGCTGTCAAAAAAAAAACAGATTTACTTGTATCCTGTATCCCACCCTGCAAACTCCCTTTTTGTTCACGATCTTGTACACTTTGGACCGAAGCGTGAAACTTCCGATTCAGATGAAGACCTGTCAAACCAAGTGTTATATCCGTACATGCTAATGAACCTACAATTCACTGTCTATCCTGTTGCATGTCAACAGGATGTAGAACGAAACTTATGCTGGAACCTACATACGGTTTTTTCTATTCTTCACTTGGCTGCATGTGTACAAAATGTGTAATTCCTCAATTTATAAATACTGTCTTTCCTCGAGCAGGAAAAAACACTGGTTGGATTGCCACTAGGGACGACCCTTTCCACAAAAACCGGGGATACAACTAAATATAACGAACAGAGTGTTGTGCAGTAGATTCTGATGACGCAAACAGACTGGAAACGTTTGACCAACAGTGGTGAAGTATACCACAATTGACGTCACGCTAGTTACAATCGACCCGAAGGTTGCTTGGTTGGAAGACAGCGAGTCAGGGGAGGGACTATGGTGAATTCTTACAGGAAAGACCATTGTTCACCTAAACAAAGAAAAACAAAATTAGGTGCACAAACTTCAGTTGTGTTCCTATCGAAATGAATCAATAACAGGTAAATATCTGATGGGTATAATTGTTTGTCCATCGAGTATAGCCCGGTAGGTTCACTTCAGTCAGAACAAAGATGTGGTGGAAAGGCGGTCAGCACCGGCTGGAGATAGCAGATGGTCGCACATTTCACAATCGGCTCTTACGTGGCGCAAACGTGATTCTAGTTAGTAGCTCTTGGTTAGCTTAAAACAGATGATTTTTCAAATGACTGTTTTCTTAGGAAGTAGAAGGCAGCTTGTTGGATCCTGAAGTGAACAGTCCAAGTACATGTGACACGAACGGAAAAAACGGATGTGCCTGGACTTCTGATTTCAGGAGCTACCAAAATCTACTACTCTCGAACAATTCACATTCTTTAGATTACTGGATGATATCGACGATATCGGTGCTACCGAAGTTACACACAAGAGGATCACAAATTGCATTGAAAAATGTTAACGGTGAAGGTCGGTTGTGACAGTTAAGCGCCTAAGCTTGCGGGAGAGGAAACTCTCTTGATGGCACAGCCGGTAGAACATCCGTTCGGTAAGCAGGGGGTTGGCGGTTTGGTTCCGCCTCCTGGGGTTACCTTCCGTCCCACCATGGAGTTACCATAGCAACAACACCTGCTTTCGACAAGGTGACAGCTATTAAATACAATTATAAACAAGAATATATATGCATATATATAATGATGATGCACCAGAGTACAAAAAGGCCCCGAACTTTCCAAACACGATATCATACTGTCTGTTCGGATCAAGTGTTGGACCGGATTGCCTGTGTCTGATATCCACATATATACAATTATCATACATCTAACCTGCCAACTATATTGTGTTTCATTAAAAACAAGTCCACAAATTCCGCAGCCCGACTTGTTTATGCTCCATTTTTGATCATTTCTTCAGACAATTAGGCAGGATACTGCTATTTACGGGATTGAGAGAAGAAAACCTGAAACAGGTATATACGTAATGCACTACTCATAAGGTTGTTGAAAATTCTTCGACAGCCCACGACTGCTTTTGCCCTTCTTGGGGCTCATCAAGTAGGCGCAGTCCCCAAGTTTCCGTCAACCTTATGTTCTACTTGAAACCAAATTGCACGAAATTAGCGAAATACACTCATTTGCAAACAAATTTGGTCTTGCGAGAGACTCACCTGGAACTCAGCTGAATTTCTCGTTTGTGATGTCTCCAGGCAACTGAATGTGCTGCACCTGGCCGCCTCATGTTTCAGTTCCAGGTGAGTCTCTCAAAAAACGAAATTTTTTTTGCAAATGAGTGTATTTCGCTAAAATCTGAAACACTTTTTTTTTGAAAATAACCCTGACATTGGAAGAGTGGGTGATGCGGAGACGGTTCTTTTGAACCCAGTGCCTGCGGTATCGTCTCGACATTTTAGTCACCTACTTGGTTGTTGTCCTCATGAGATATTGTTCCCAGTCTACTCAGCCACTTGACATGCAAGCAGGCTTTCAATGTTGGTTTTCAACGTGGCCGAATTTAACCCCATTTTGGAGTTTGGCGTGAGTAACATTTGATTCAGCGTCTTTCAGTTCTGTTAAAATTTAAGATAAAAAAAATAAAATTAGAACACTTCGCTTAGATAGAAGCCTCTCTAGCTAAAACCAGTACTTTTGCGCAAAGATTGTCGGAAGTGTTGTCTGGGATTGACCGGTCTCATCTAGTTTGGACGCAACGCTCAGAATGTGGTGCATGTCCTTGGTGTTGTATCTCTCCACCTTCCCTGATGCTACCGTGTTGCAGTCAGAAGACAAGAAGGCGGCCAGAAAAAACTGTATTAATGCAAATACAGCGTTCTGTTTATATCATTCACTTGTGACCATATTTGGTGGTTGATGTGTTCTCAACCAACCAGTGTGTCGTCTGCACGCCCTCACCAGTTCTCGAGCGGCTGTTTTCGTTGTCACGGTTAGTCAGAGATGGCCGTCTGTGCGCTTGAGTACGGAGTGCACATGTTGCCTTGGCCAACAGGTGGGCGTGAAATGCATGTGTCCCTTTTTCACCCTGCTCCGGCACATGGTGAAATCGGACGTGATTCAGACGCGTGGGCGTACCCGTACGGCACTGTTTCACCACATGATTGTTCCGCTGCGCAGTAGGCTGATGCGCGGCCGTATAATTCGGGTTATTATTGTCTTTAATGAATCTACCTGCAGTTGTTTCATTCTCAAATAACCATAAACTTTAGTCTGTCCCCGAAACTAAAACAATGCAAAAATTGGTGTATTATGCGATTCTCCCAGTAATGCAAGAGGTCGAATTTCATTCTCTGAGTTGACTGCAGATCACAACTCTGATCAGAAAAAAACCAAAAGCGATATAGATGGCAGGATTTCCCTTTTATTAAACATGGCAAAACTAATATTATAGTGGAGGTAAGGAGAGCATTTTGGTGCCTAATGAAGTGAACGATTTACATACCTTGCTTTTAGGTTGCAGGAATGACAGGCTGCAAAAATTGGACTTGTATGCGTTGGTTTCGCATTTGATCGCATTTGAAATTTTAGTCAACATGGTTCGTGCAACTAACAGCAAATCGGTGAGTATACTTTTCTTCAAAGTGATCAAAATGGCTACCTCGCTTCCAACTCGATGGGTGACGTTTTTCTGACTTTTTTTTAATTGACATTTTCAGGTTCAATTAGGTCAGAGTCCAAATTTATCCGAAACGCTTACAAAAGGTTGACGTACATTCCTGATCAAGCGTACTGCTCATTTTTCCACATTATAAATTCGCGTATCGGTTTTGAATAAATTAGTAGTTTTTTTTTTGCGAGCACCTTAAATACATCCTGTCCTTGTTAAGATCCAGAATGAGGCGAAACTGGCCCGAACGTTAATGACAAGGTATGCTGTCACTCAGCTTCAATTTAAAACGCGTTCGTTGTTTTCAAACAACGTGGTGAATGATATTCAGGCCAGAAGAAGGAGTAACCTAAGCATGGCATAATTCATTTTGCGTCTGCGGAGCACTCAGCATTCAATTAGGACCTTTGGGGGATTCGAACTTGTTACCCAGATAGGGGTCGTTCCACTTATAGAAGTAACTTACAAAAGCTTCATCGAACGGATATTGTGGCTGTTTGATGGGCTGGGATACTGCCAGGTGGCCCAAGCCCGGACAGGAGCATTCGAGACGCCAGGGTTTGGGTTGAACTACGCACCTTCTGATCAGTATTTTCACGCCCTAACCGCTGAAACAACTTGAGTTCAATGAATGATTCCAGAACCCGGAGAATATGCATACTTCCTGGTGAGTAAATTTATCGAGGTCAGGCATCCTCGTTGCTGCGTAGAAAACATGTGAGTTCTCCTCTATTTTTGAAATCTGTCCCTAGGAAGTTCGCATAAGACTTGCAGCGCATCCACTTTGGGTAAAATGGAATTTCGTTGGGAGTTTTCTTCAAGTAACAAGTGGTTTCTTCCTGAAATGGCCTTTTTCGCTCCCCGGGAACTACTTTCCTCCCTGCAGGTAACACTTCGTAAACCTTCTCGTTCTGAAATCTTGCGAAAAAGTGTGCATAAAAGTGTGACGCTGTCAAAAAGAACGTGGTGAACACCTGTGTATCGTCACAGCGTCCAAGCCTTGTTCACCAATTTTAATTTAGAGATCTGCTTGTCCCATAAGGTCATAGGCACCTTTGAATTGGCCGCTTTTCCTCATTGTAAAATTTCGTATATCGGCTGTTTCATAAATAAAGTGGCGAAATATTGGTTCGCTTTTATTCTCTTAAATACGTAGTTTGTTGCAGGCCACTGCCTCCGTAGTTGATCAGATGGATGTTGATCTGTTCACTCAGCTTTGCAATAGACCCGAAAACACCTTTCCAAGGGACGTTAGCAGTGCGTCGTGGGGGTCTCCGTCACTTCTGAAGATAACGTGCGTTTCAAGAGACTGGGTAGTTTTTCCCTCAACCTTTTAATCCTATCGGAATGACGAATATTCGACGTGAATCAAAACATACTGTACAGCATGAAGCTGGCAATTTTTTTTCAAGATTTTTACCCTGTTCTCAAGTATTTTTTGCTTGTTTATCGTACTAGCAAAGTAGTTTAATGCTACCCATCTCAGATCATTTCTAACAGAAAACTTCCACCCTCAAGTTAGCATCAAACCAAAACCGAATCTTGGTGACCTTCGTTAGAAACTTGTTGGGTTACGTCGGTACGAAGAATTACAACTTGGGCAAAACATAAACTGGCCGTTTTTGGTGGTTCACTGTTCTTGTTAATTCCTCAACCACAATTTTCCGGTTAGTTAAATCTCGATGGCTTGACCTGAAGTCAGCCGAACGGATCGTCACAGACCTCTGATATGTGGAACTCAATGTCTCAAACCTGTCCAAGTGATCTTAATAAAGCCCTAAATACGACACTGCCGCTCATAGTACTATCTCAGCATGTCCGGTGCATTGACGGTGGTCTATCTTTGATATCCTGTTATGTACCCAGGTTTACATGGAATCGTATATACTGCAAATTGAATGAAAGCTGACGTAGCTTCTCAAGCAAAATACAGGTTTTTAATAGAACAGTTCCGATTATTAAGCTCAGTCTATTTGTTTTGATTGATCGCTATAAACGTGGAATGGATTCGATCGCACGCTCTTATGTCGAATTTATTACAGGGAACTTATAAACACAGACACACAATCTACTGGTTGTTGCGACACCGGGAACGTAAAAGTAATTTCGGCACAGTGGTAAGGATGCGCCGTTTTTTTTAAAGTTTATTGCTTTATTCGATCGATGGTTGTGATCCGGAATAAGTGACCCATAGACACGTATTCGTGTAACCAGACCTTTTGCAACATGCAGACTACCGGTAGGGGTTGTCGCGACTTTTTTCGCTATCCTCGCACGAAATTACAGGCCATAAACACTGCTACAATATTGCAATGTATCGGTGGATTTGGCTAGACGAAATAATTGAGTCGGCATACCTTTATTTATTTTATATTATACGCAGGCACTGTCGCTGTCGCTGCCTCATAATTCGGCTGCCGGGACGCGATATCAAGTTACGCAAGTCTTCAACGAAGTGTAACAAACGGAGCAGCTGAGGCGACAATATTCGAGTTAATGTTGGTGACGGTCTTCCTAGGAAGGAAGAGTTTTTTGGGCAACCCGAACGTTTTATTGCTGAACGTGGTAGTCCTTTAAAGTTGTCGAAATTTCAGGTTCTCCATCATTTCATTACGGGACCATAAGAGGGAGAGAGAGATAACCTTACTCTGTCTCCTGCGTTGCTGGTTACCTTGGTAGTAATCCAGGCTATCCGTTTTCACTTTTGTCCTCCACCCTTTTATTTCATTCTTTTTCTATGGTCCACCATCTACATCATATTGCCGAACTTAAAGTTCAATTTGAGTTGCGCTTCCATAGACAATGCTCCTCCAAATCGTACGTTTTCTTACTTCCTGGAGACCTTGCACGCTAGAGAGAATCTCCAAGAACCCCAACTGGCTTGTTTTTTTGAAATGTTTTATTCATTAGCTGGTCAGACAACAGAACATTATCTTTGAAAGTACACGTGTCAAATGGCAATCTCCTAAAAAGTTCGACCCAAAGAATCAATTTCCTTACTTCCTTCAGAGTACAAACTCGTAGTTCTGTATCTTAAACGTCGGCTCCAAGTGAAACCTTAATCATCGTCCCTGTCGCATTTTCGTTTGGAGAACTCAAAAACGAAGTATCTCTTGAGGGTCCATTGAATCTGTTGTTGATGCAAATTAGTAGGTAAACGGCTGGTTTGTTTGCCACCTGAACAAAGCAAAGTGCTCAATGAACAGCCTACTAACTCAGGCAGTGTTCTAAAGACGAACACAGCACATGCATTCATTTAATCAATGTCATGATAGCTAAACCCACTCACCAATCTGGATGACCTAAGGAACAAGGGTCTAGCTGTGGTGTCTAATGTACCTGTGAAAATGCAACTGATACGTCATATCGACCGACACTACGAAGAAATCAACCTGGGTTGCAGAATGCATGCGTAAAACAACAAACCAAAAAAAGCCAAAACAAAGCCTAGGTTGGTCGGCCACGTAAGGACCATACGGCATTCATTCCTCCTGAAAAAAATGGAGAAAAGTCGCCCATTCCTCGTAACATATAAGGCCAGATTTGATAATACGTTTCTTGACTGATAGTCAGGGAGAGAAAGTACGCCATATTGGAGTCGACAGATAAAGATGCCGTTCTAACTTTATTTCTCAGAACCATTTTCATCCAAAATCATGATGGAGAATTGCAAAGAGATACTGCGGGTCCACATTTAACTGACACAACGAGTGCGGGTAAAGCTTCCAACTTTCGCCCGCTGCACAACAGCTTGATGCGTTTACCTGCTCTCAGTCTCCTCCGAAAATGAGGAGTAAAGAAACGTGAAATGACCCCATGCCATAAATTAAATTGTGTAATGATTTCTCCAAAAATTACACTGTTCTCCAAGTTGTAGATCCAGTGGAAAATGTATGCGGTAACTGGGACATGTTTGGGGAAGGCTGTTGGTTTCTAGATATCAGCTGAGCTAATCACAATAGGAATGCACAATTTTTTATTGTCTTCTGGCTACCCAGCTTCATAAAATCCCGTTTAAAGGTATTAGCGAAACATTCAGCTTAGTGTTAGATTTGGCATTGTGTGGTGAACGAATATTGAATTCCATAAAAACACGACACTGAGTCAAGTGCAAACTGAGACCCACTGTCAGTCACCAGAACCACCGGAACTCCAAAATGCGCAGAAGCTCCGCTGAGGATGCATATTGTTTTTGCGATGGATGCCACCTCTTGTTATGTTATGAAAGCACCAATATGCCCCCAGGTGGATCAGCTCGGACTAAATGTTATCTTTTCGAGGTTTCACGTGTCTCGATCAGGAAAACAAGGTAAAATTCAGTAGGGATTTTGCTACCATCGCCGCACTTTCACTGGTCATCCAATTCAAAGATACCCAATGGCAGCCTGTGACAGAGACGTAAGTGAGGTTTCCTCAGCACCTGCTCAAGAAGAGGTTAGGAGACCCTGATTTAGAAAAATGCCGTTGGTTGAAACTGTGTAGCTGTTGTGTGTTCGTCTTCGCCGTGAATGACACAATAGGGAATCGCCAGTGCCAATCATAGCCCAAAAAACTAGGGTCCCAGCGTTGAAAGCGATTGACACAGTGTTTCTGGGAGATGCAGAGATGGCCAACAATTGCTTGTGGTCGGTGTGAAGAACACAATGTTGGCTACGAAACATTTCATGGGGATTCTTTACAGTGAATTCAGAACTAGCGCTCCCTGGTCATAAATGTTTTCCATTAAAAACGTGAGCAAGACGCATTCTAAACAGTATTTCCTGAACGGCTTGGAACTCACCAATCAGAAAGACTGAGTCATCGGTTGCCACGACAGTCAGAAACATCTGTTTGTGATGAGTGAACACTACGTAAGACACAAATGCATTTGTATTGGAGTTAAAGCTCCCTATAGAACGCTTCTTACAAGTAAAGTCAAACGAAAAGCGCAACAATTTGGAGGCTATGCTGTCTACTAACTTCCACTTCTCTCTGTAGAATCACTAGCAAGATACGGTTCTTTTTGGGTAAAAATATTAGCTCGGTATTTTTCCAGATGTAACACACTTTGCATGAGTTTGTTGAAGATTCTTCGGGAGCCCACGATAGGTTTCAACCGTTTTGGGGCTCATCAGGTAGGCAAAGTCCCCCGAGATTCCTCAACCTTATGTTCTGCTGAAACCAAAATTGTACGGTGTTCGCCAGGCATTCTCATTTGCAGACTAAATTTGGTTTTAACGGGAGACTCAAGTGAATCTAGCTGAACCCCTCATTTAGATGGTCGAATTAGGCTACCTCATGTTTCAGTTGATTTGATAATCGAGCTATCGCAGTACACTGTCTATAAGCAACATTCTTCTCTCTTTAAGGCCAACCAAATGTATGCTGAAAAGCCGAGAAACACTATGCAACTGTTTCATCCTTATTGGAAGCTCATTAGCAGTATGATTCTCACGAAACTCGGGGAAGTCTCGAACTAGCAACCGTCCGGTTTCTCTGTGCTACTTGAAGGAAGCGTAGCACTCACCAGATCAGCGAAACTTCTATCTGAGGAGTCGTCACCCGAGAAACCAGTAAACACCCGTGATCATGTGACGTTGAGCCCGTGATTGGATGATGGGTGGCTCTCTATCCCGTCTAAGCGCGAGCTAATTATACTGCCCATCAGTTGCTTGTGGCCGAACGGCTAATTGTTCAAACTACTAGCCTGAAGGTCACGGATTCGAGACTTCCTGAGTTTTCGTGAAATGTGCACTGCTGATGAGTCCCAATATGAACGAGACATCTGTACAGTGCTTTTCGGCCCTCTGTCATAGATTAGCTTCACTTGCAACACGAAAGCTCTATTATCGAATTCTCAACCTTTTCATACTACGAACACTAGTTGGATATTATATTTGCTACATAAATAATCTTGGCCAGTTTCGTATCGACTCAAACCTTCTCGAAAAAACTCCGGAAATTGTGTCCGTAACGTTTGAATAACAACGGAACCGGTGTACGTTGCGCGTGAACAGGGATGGTTAATATTCCGAATAGATATGTTAACTACATCGATTTTGGCAGAGAACGACGGAAACAGATCAGCATATGTTATACACAACAGTCAGAGCTGAAAAGTTATAGACACAGATTTTCATTCCGCACAGTGCCCGACAAAGTCGGCCTATTCAAATGAACAATATACGGTGAGGGCATGGAAAAGATATAAACCCATGTTCGTTTTCCATCACAGTGGTAATTGATATCCACCGGTATTCCGAACAACACGAGAAGTTGAACGATAGTACATTCGATCGATTGCTACTCACATATAATGTTCACATCTGGTGTTGTTTCAGGTTGAAATGGTCATTGATTTTTAATGGCGTAAACTTTTGCAAATGACATACTTTGTGTGATATGGTTACAAAGTAAACCTTTAGGCTGCTGGTCTCTGGAACTGTGGTTTCTGGCTTGGTGCCACAAATCCAGTAGTCATGGTTCTCGCCACATTGGGAAAATGATCGTACTGGCTTCAGCGGGGTGATGAAACTGGGGGAACCTATTGTGAGGTTAACGCTGAACAGTTCTGAATAAAAAAATGTTCAGCTGGTCCGAATTGGGATCCCTCGATTCCAATCACTTTCAAAGACAACATAAGTCCGAAAATCAACCTAGAAACTTTTTTAGGAGAAGAAGGGCTATCCAATCACATTTATCAATTGCTAAGCGGTTTAATTTTACGGTTTCGATGTTCAGTCGAACAGAACTCATGCAATAGCAGAAGAACCAGTGACGTATTGTTCAATTTGGTTCGGAAGAGACGCAAAATACTGAGTGTGTCATCAAGCCTCCCTAGCGGTGCAAACCTGACGTTACTGATCAATGTCACTTTTCGTTTTGGTGACCGCTCATTCATGTTGAGCCTGAGACAGCTTGGCGTTGTCGTTGTTCCTCTATTTGTTGGTAGTGGTGATGGTGCCGTAGTTAGATGCAGTAACTTTCCATAGTTGTATGTGAGAGACGGGATCACCGTCAAACCTGTCGTAGGGTGTACGGCTCCGAATGCAGTGAAGCTGTGTCTGTACCTAACGTACTTCTGAATGCATGTGGTGCGGCACATCCATCAACCTGGCGAAGGAACAAAGTGGGGGGTTGAATCACAGTGAAAGCGACCAATAAAACTATAGCTTAGGCCGACTGGTCAAATGAAGGCCTTACAGTAGCTCACAATAGGTGTCTTTATTTACGAGCACGCGTATTACAGGCACCAGGAAAGTAGTATGCACATTTCGCCGAATCAACCAAGGTTGCTGACCCATCTATACGACCTCCATAATCCAAAGTACACACTAGTAGTACCACATGAGGAAGGAATTTTTCTGGCAACCAGTGAGAGTGTTACGCTCGGCCGATACACTTAAATGAGGGGTGCTCCTATTACTAATCTCCCTCGGAGGTACAGGAAAAAAGGAGAATGTAACACTGAAAACACCCACTTAGTCCATCACCAACAACATTGTGACTTTTGTCGGCCAAAGTGAACGAATCTTTGTTGTCCATGCAGTACTGACCAAAGTCGTGATCTTCACGAAGAGGGTTGTTGCCTCGTTATTCTCAATTTTGGGTGAATTTACATGAACTAGTTGGCTATCGTGCACCAGTGGCATGTTTACTCCTTGGTATTCCCACTTTTCGAAGTTTTGATTGGACATTTGTGGATGGTCATGATCACGGTGAAAGCATATGACCATTTTGGGTAATAATCAGAAAGCGTTTCGTACTGTGGGAAGATTCTTCTTACGATAGATTCTTGCTGCGTCTTGAGAGGTCTTTTGCTTACACAGAGGTGCCGCCTGGCGCAAATTTCTCGACTTGCCAAAACCGCTCACTCTATGGTGGCTGGCTCACTTTAGGAGATTCTCACTGTGAACAACTGAAATGGTTCGAGCTTTAGTGAGGTGACAGATTTTGTCCAAAACTCCCAACGTCGAGTGAAAGACCCGTTTTCACTAGCCCCGCGGATTCTTTCAGTTTGTTGGGCAATTATGGTTAGCTTTAAGTAGCTACGGGACTTACATGATTCGCAAACATAGAACTGTGTTATGGGTAGTCCTCCTGCTGTTCGGGCTCAAGTGTTCTGACTAGGTTTCAAGCGTCCTTAGCGCTGATGTCCTCGTTAGCTGGTAAACAAAAAAGGAAAGTTATTGAATCGTTCTTCGAGGTATCTGGCAAAGCTGACCATTTAGCAGCGTAGCAGAACTGCAAAACAAACAAGGAAAGCAAAGCCTAAATAACATCTAACATCACATGAGATGCGTTTGAATAATTGGGTGATACGCCCTCGTGTCTTGTTTGAGGTTGAGATAAATGAACCAAACGTCTGGTTAGTTTGATTGGTGATCAGATATGATCTGACACGGACAGATCGTCACTTCGTTTGGGTGTGTGTGTGCACACCAGCGAGTGTGCATGGTGTCGTCCCGCAATTCTTGACCGAGTGTAATCAAGCAAGACCGTGTGGTTCTCATTTACAGCTAATATAGCATAACTGAATGTGTCTCCCGATTTTATTACTGAGACGCGTTTTAGGGTGGAAACGGGCGTCACCTTTTCGTCCGCAAGGCACAGCTTGATCTGCCTGCTGGTGGAATTCAGCTTCCATCCGACCGAGCAGTGGTGATAACCCCTCGACTGATAATGAGATGTTTGCAATCTAATTGCCAAGCTCGGTAAACAGATTAACAGCCGCCGGATCAACCACCAGGCTTCTAGTTTGCCAGCCCCCGCAACCGAATTTGTGCACGCGGTTAGTTTGTCCGCCCGGAGTAATGGGTGTTCCTGCAGGATTGTCCGTTTTAATTCACACAGGACCGCACCAATTTCCTTGGAAGTCTCTGACTCTAGGGGATCCGCATGGTTGCCAGAATGGCTTTGTTATCCGGCTGTAACCTTGTGTGGCCTATCGATTACCATCTCTAGGTAAGAGATTGGGTAATATTTCTATGGAGCAATGAGCAGTGAGCATGTGAGCTTGGGATCTCAATACAGTACACTTATTTGCTCTGTTTATCAGTGATTTCACTGCGATCCTCCCGATATTTATCTGATGATGTGAAACATAATTCGAATACCGACCGGAATGAGTTGATCCTCGACACACACTCATTGAACTCGATTAGTTAGTTGTGAGAAAACGATCTATGCTGACTGAATCTTACAGTTGCACGGATGAAACGTTGCCGGATGAGAAAGGTTTTGTTTGTTTCACTCCGAAGGACGGCCAAAATATCACTACAGTAAGGTTATGTTATTCCGTCATAGTTGGCCGAATGAAATATATCGTGCAACGCTCAGCCTGTATGTTTTCCTTTGTAGAGTATTCCATGGTCATATTCTCAAACTGATCGTACCTACCATTAACTTTATTAAAGTTCTGATACCTACCAGCTATGATGCTGCTGAGTTTCATCGTCGCATGTCGCCCTGTTGTCTGTAGAAATCGCAAGATTTGAGTTGCCGCTAGTATAGCAAATCCTTATTAGACGAGCATAGCTAGGTAGGACAGTGGACGACAAACTCACAGCGGGATCTGTTCAAAAGAGAATGAAACCTCACAAGTTCTCGCTTAAAGAGCCAGACCACTGGACCTGAAATGTGTCATTGAAAGCAATCAGCCACTGATAGCCGAATGATATAGTGTCTAACCACTGGTTGAAGATTTTAGATAGCTCGCTGGTCAAGGCGCGTGGGTTTATGGTTTGAACCCAACCGGGGCATCTCGACCGTTCCTGTCTAGGCTTGGGCACCCTAACAGTATCTCAGCCTTTGTTCCTTCTTCAAGTTGCATGTCAGCTAGACACCGAAAGGGTATTATAGCCGAGCATTTGAGGGGTGGTGCCATCAAAATGCCCGACCGGTTTGTTGATTATTTCGAACACGAGTGCGGCACCTGTCCAGTATTTCTCAGCTTTTCAGCACAGGTTGGCGTCACCTAAGACAAAATATATGATTTAAGAAGAATTCTGTTCGGCATGGCTATTCTGTGCACCCCGGTTCTTCAAATTGTGAAATTGGCACAAGCGATGGGTCATATTTTCGCATCCTTGATCAGATTCTTTTGTTTAAATACATAACATTAAAGCACAGCGTTGTTTTATTTATTACTGTAAATTCGGGTGCTACTCGTATCCTTTTACCTGTCCGCATGGGGTCTGACAGTTGGAAGCATACGCTGGACTTTTCTCAACTAACTAACAGTGACTTTATGTCCCAGTGTGAGTGACCTTCTTACAGATTGTTTCCAGCAATCTGTTGGACCACGTTGAGTTACGCGCTAAACCACAAAAGCCAAATCGTTAAAACGGAAGTTTATCTACAAATGCGTTACTATAAATACAATAATAAAATAATAAAACTATACACATCTCAAATCGTGGGACTATGCTGGCTTCTATACACCGGTTTGGAAACTGCTAATTCCTAACGGATCCCAAAGTTCATACCGACTCAAAGCCACGTGTTTACAAGATAGCAGAGCCACGCGTTGACTTAAACAATACGTGCGACAACGAGGTCAGAGAACGGTTTACGCTTAGGTCAGAAATGGGGAATCGCGTTGTACGACATAAAAATAGAAGAAAAGAATCAACACCTCCATGAATGTTAATGTTCTGTTAGTCCGTTCTACCAACCCACTGCCCTGCTGTTGATCGGTGATCGGTGATCCAGAAACGGTGCACTTTCGGGTTTAGATCCTCTGTCTGAATGCATTTAGTAGGGCGCGCCCCGACGACAAACTCAGTATTCTAGCACTGTGTTTGAAACTGCCTTGCTAGCAATCCGAAGAGCTTTACAACGCAAGATAGTCAACCAGAATAGACAAATATTAGTTGACCCTGGGGGTCTCCGGCGAAGGCCCAACGATGTTGGTGTCAACCATTTCGCTTCGATAACCAATAACATTTGATTGCATGGGTGCCCTGTCCGCATATTAAGGGTTTGTTATTCCTGTCGAAATCATCGCACACAAATCCGGAATGTCACGTTGCTGATGTGAGCACCTAAATCCGTGTCTAACAACGCTTCCAAATTTGTTGTATCCAGTATGTCCCAGTTCAGTAAATCATACTGAAAACAAATCTATTTGTACCCTGATGGACACACAGCGTCTCTTACTGGGTGGTCTGTCTCGACGGAAATTGCAAAGCATCGTCGATTATTCTCAGATGGTTCCACCGGACTGCGTTCCCGAAAACTCCGACCCGCCTGTGTGTAGCACATTATGTGGAAGAATATCAATATGCTATTGAACACGAGGAACACAATCGGTCTTCCATCTCCAGCAATCTGTTCATAAATATGAGTTCAAAATAACCCCTCAAACAACCGATCGGTGAACGTAACGACCAATAAAACTAGTGGCGCTGCGCTTGAATAAAAACCAGGATCGGAGAACATTTTCGTTCGTCAGGTGTGTAGCTCACCGTAAAAACACCTCATGATCTGCAAGTTCTCCCAGATACTTCCACTGTAGAAACCTGTAGAACGCTTGTAACTTGAGGCCACAACGTTCACAACGTATCCCAATCAAAACGCAGCCAATCGAACTTGTCAAACTGAAAACCGGATTGGAAATTAAGTAACCTAGCATAAAAACCGTTTCCGACGAGTAGACAAATATGAATACTCATGCACCGCTTTTTTGTTCTCACCAGAAAATTGGGTGATCTATTTATACTGAATGTCCGCTTTTTGGTGTTCATTCAAAACCACCAAAGGTATCTGACTGCTGTGGAGAGAACCGTGATAGTAAATTCACTCCTGAGAGCGTCACATTTAACGATGAGGATTTAAAATCAATAAATACTTTTTGGTTGGGCAATGTCAGCCCAGCATTTCAAGTTAATTCTATATGAAACGTTTTCATACCTAGAGTCTCCAGTAAATTATAAGTGGGGGGGGGGCATTTAACTAGCCCACATTTCATGTCAAAATGTTGATACATGCTCTTACTTTTATCTTGTTACGCAAATTAGCAGGAACGGAAGCTGTGAAAAAATTGACAACTGAGGTCATCGACGTGTAACGACGAGGAGGTGGGAACGTAGAGTCGAAACATACGTCGTTCCGGGCTGTTCAGAATTCTTCATCCTGAGCCTTCTCCCACACAAACCGAATTAGAAAGACAAAAAAATGAAATATGCCCCCAATGAGTACGAAATTCTAAGCAGCTATAAATCTACTTTTACAAGGCATAATGCCTTCAGACTACTCAGCTGAACTGCAGTGGAATGCACAAATACTGCTTGACATCAAGACCGCGAGGTCTACAGGTTATATATATANGGTATGCAGCAGTTTGGCGAATAAGGACTTCTGAACTTTCAGAAAGCACTACCGCGATTCCTCTGTACTGTTGAGCTTTTTCCTCAGATTTGCGTAGTAACCTAAAAGCGTTTTATTATTTTTGGGGGCAGAGGATTTTGTTTTCACTGAAATCCCTTAGAATATTCTTGATCACGAAGGTTTTAGTAACCCCCTTCAGGTTGCGAACCAAATATCAAGTCTATTCTTTGGAGCTTTTACCTGGCACGCGAATCCGGTTTGGTTCATCTTTTTGACTTTTTACAATATGAATTTGTGGCACAGCTGAATGAGGAAATGAAATTAGGCGTTAGATGTTAAGTTTCAAAATCGCTTCAAAATAAAATATCCCATACGGCAACTGAATTTCCCCATACTGTTAAACTCTTCTGGCTAGGATGTGTTCGGCTAATCTAGACTCTTGCGTCTTATTCCAGCCGGAATGAAAACCCAGTTGTACTAGGCTGAACAATGGGCGATGACAAGCCTATGACCCAGACAATGCATTTGTTGGGGATGAGTGGATTCGCAGACAGTAAGCCCACCTAAACTGTCGGTGGTCTGGGGGTCGAACAAAACAGACTACTAAATTTAGCAACTCAGACTGTGACATCGTGTTAACCCTAATTCTGGACGGTCTTCGAAACAGTCAGCGGTTAAGGTCAGTAAACGTGAGTGGGACATGTTCCGGTTAGGCTAGTCTCGGGTTCGTCCCGTAGATTGCGTCTGAAACCCAACGATTTTTGAAGGAAGAACAAAATAATCCACTTGTGTTCATCAGTTCATCTTCAACAATTGACTGCTTTCAAAGGCGTTTGTTGAGACAGCCTGTAGATCATTGTTACGACAGCCTGGTTACGGGTTATTTGGTCATGTCCAGTGCCGTATTATCCTATGCAAACCTCAGCAGTATTAGCAAGCCACCCTGTACATTCTAGAGAAAATCCCGGTAATGTGTGTATCATTAGTAAGGACCGACCCAGACACCAAAGGTCCATCATAATAAATGAAATTTGAGCGGGATTACGTTAAACGCGAACAGTTGAAATGTCCAGACTGGTAAGTGGGTTGCTCAGGAGTGAAATGAATTGAGTCCTAAAAGGTGCACGTTTAGCATGATCATTCGTTTTATTTGTCTGGGTAATCAAGAAGTGTCAAACTGAATCGGCTTCTCCCTAAACCTCTACAGAACCCGATTTAGTACAATTCTCAGAGGAAAGGTTCATTAGCACTACTACCGAAAAACTCCGATGGAACTTTCGAAAAAGGAGTAGAAACCGTACTTTCCAAAAACATTTTATGAGCATTACATTTGCTTGCATTTTCACATCATTTTCTCATCACTGAATAGCCTTACAAATAGTTTAAAAACTGATTTACTGAGTAACCGAATAAACTTTCAGTGAGATTTACTACTGTTCGTGGGATACTGAGGGCTACCATCCCTTGACTGCTTGTGCGCAGCTGTGGTTTTCCCATGTCACACCTTATGCGAACAGTTACGTAAACACTTTATCTCGAGAATGCTTCAGTAGTCAGAAACGTATCGAAAAGCTGATGACCCATCTGGGTTTAATGGTTACTGAATAGATGGTTGTCAATCTATTCGCAAACTGGACTCCTCCAGATGTTTCATCACCAATCGCGAAGATATCATCATTATTCGCGCTCCGTGCGAGTCAGTTTATTTTCTTATCAAACCATAATGATTTTGAATCTATGACAGACCATCACATTTCCAAAGAGTTAGTAACAATCTAAATATGTTCGCATAATTCCCAAAATCTCTCACTCATAAGTTTTAGTTTTGTAGCCCTTTACGGTGACTTTCTTCTGATAGAGTTTTACATGATCCGCGAAACGCAGTTTTACTTCTTCTGATGAAACGGAATCACAGATATTTACATAAGGTTGAACTACAAATCAGAACGTGATAGTGCACATGCATGCTTTGATCTGCATCATCTGGATGCGGCTAAATGGTACTCAAATGTCGCTAATGGATTAGGAACGTTTCCCGAGCGTCTATCCTAAGTAGAGCAAAAAAGGAAACACGTGCTCGCCAGGTCAAGGACGACGCCTACGTAGCGAAGACAAAAACTGATCAGTTAATTTCTCTACAGATATCCCGCTGATCTCACAACAACAGCGAATGTAGTTCATGTCGGTGGAGAGCTTTTGGTCGTGCTAGGGGAGGAGAAACAGTGTGCATGTTTGACTTCGGTCGAATGCGGGGACGGCCTGATTAGTTCGGTTTGCTTGCCACCGCTAAAGCGATCCCGTTAACTCAAAGCAATAATGGAATAGTCCAAACCTTCACTCTGCATGAGACATTTCCATTGAGTTCCAATAAGACATCAAGCGCCCATTCTTCTCCACTTCCCAAGCATCCCTTATATAAACTCTTTTGATGGAGTAAATGGGAATGATACTACCTCCATTCTGTTTCTCCCTGTGTTGGTTTACCATTCGCGCGTGATATTAATTCCGGTAGCAAACGCTTTTTTTATAGATTGCCGAATGGGTGCCGATTAGCCCAGTGTCGCTGGATACAACCATCGAAGGTTTACCAGTTTCATAAACCCACTTTTATAGGTATCAACAAGATATTCCGTTTTACCTTTGGATTGTAGATATCAGGATTGGTTACGTAAATGTTGAAACACTTGACAAGCAACCAGCCCAAGCAAACTCGTGATAGGTAAACTGAGCTTCGTATTCTTTCAGCTGAAGCTCCGGAATTGTAAACTACGCAAACAGTCCACTGGAAATAGATAGCTTTTCGGCAGCCGAAGCTAAGCATAGTATAAGCAGTTCTGGCCGCTTTGTGGAGACGTCATCAACAATCAACAGCACAGTGGACCAGCAAAATCCAATAACTTTTAAAGATGCATCAAAAAAAATTTAGATTTCACCAGGAGTTTGGCCATCTGCAGCTGAGAAAAAGATCTTCAAAGCTCGCGTAAATGGAAAGCCGAAAGGCGTAAATTTGAATGATTGATTTCATTCCGATAATCCCAGGATGTCTTCGGTGGAACTGTTTCAATAGATGACGCAGAAGCTTGCGTCGTCTGTCATCCTCAAAACATCTTTGTGAAGGAACAGCTTCCACTGGCCATCCACCTTAGCAGTATCGTACAACCTCCTGCAATGGAGGGCGGGAGGAGTTTCTGAAAAAAAAACTGCCTGAGTGAGGATAGGAACATTTTGAATGGATTCGGAAAATATCTGTTGGACTTCGCTCTCAGTTGAGAATAATGCTGTTGTCGTGTCTTTGTCGTCCCTGTTGACATTCTGTGAACGCGGTGGTGTTTCATTGTGGCAAAAAGTTGACAATGGTTGATAAATAATTCTAAGATAGTAAATGGGGAGCCTTTATTACGATTGGCAACTTGAACGGAGGTATCTTTTGGAGGTCTAAAGATAGTCGACAACGGACTATGCTCCGTTTGAAAGACAAACCGCCAAGTGTGCGAAATTCCGCGGCATTTTTCCACGCACAACGAGCATTGCCCTGCATGGCCTGCCTGGAGGCACTGACTGTTTGGTAAAAATTCAAGAAAATACAATTAGTTTGTCTCACAGGAACGATGTTTTGCTAATCAGCAATTCATGACAAATGTCCACAAACGGCCATCGGACATCTTCAACAAGTCCAGCAGAGACCGACGTACTCTGAAATTTTTCTGACGAAGAAAATATGACCGATTTATTCACCGTTGACTGTCTGAATAGTACTCGGGCACTTTACTGCAGCCAAGTAAGCGAGTGGATCTGGCTAGTAAGCAGTTCTCACATCCATCTTACCTGTGCTGTGATAACTGAATGACCCCCAAACCGGTCGACAGGTGGTCTTAACGAGTAAAGCTCTTTTCAGTTGGACATACCGACAATGGCCGCTGGGTTAGGAACGCTTCCAGGAGATCATCTCACTAACAAACAACGGTACGCTCACACCTACCGAACAGTTTTTGCCTATACCTCAGCGGCAAATGTTTAGAATCAATTATACAACCTCTCCAAACCCTCCCATCGTCCTCCTGGAGGATGGTTTGGCCGTGCAGCTATCCTATTAAAAAATTACGACAAATCAGAATCGGAATTTCATCCACAATACCACCGTTAACCACACTGATCACACTCTTCTGGTAATTCGGCTCAGTGTCTTCGCTTTGTCTAGCACCATCACACTCTTTCCACCGATGTGGACTACATTCGTTATTGTTGTGAGTACAGATGAGCGAAGTACCGCTCCAGTCTCTTTTTGACTTCACAATTCACGCATCGGTGGCCTTGTAACACGACAACTAAAGAATAGATAACTTCCACCCACGAAACACCGCTTTATTTTTTATGCATAGAAGTGTACTTTTGCCCAAAGTCAGACAAACGTAACCGCAGTCTGAGGTTTGTAGTTTTACGCATTCATACCTGCTGTTTGCCTCCAAGCTTGATGTCACCCATTTTAGTTTAATTTCGGCCATCTGATCTGTTTTTTGCCTGTAAAATTCTAAAGTGAGACATATTGTTTCAAACACAGTTTGAAGAAATTCGCTTTACCAGAGTCGACTTCTCAGCTAGAGAGACTGTTCCCTTGGATATTAAAAGACGTCAGAGTGGCTCATTATTTCCGACTTCTTAAAGTACATTTTAATAGCTCTAAAAGTGTTCTTCGTATTCAGTCGGTTGAGGCACCGATGCATGGATGTCTCATTAGGTTTGAACTGATGAAGGAGACCACGGTAGACGAAATATCTGGAAAGTGGAGGTTCTTTGGATTCTCTCACTTCATTAGCCCTGTTACTCTATTTCGACTGGTCCATCTGGGTTTCTCACATCTTGTACCAAGGCCCATCCTCTTGTCACTTCACTAGTCAGTTGGATACCTAATGTGGTGGTTTCCTTTCTCTGATCTGATTGACTCAGGCGCAATTTTTGTTGTGTCGTACTCTTATTTTCTGGATGTTAACCGGTTTACAGAACACCATAGCGCTCAACGCACTTCTTATTCGTCTTGCAATTAAGTCTCCTGGTTGTCTGTTCGTATCTTGTACTCTGGGAATCCCATTGGTCTTGGTCTTGCCTGTTGAATTTTCTGTTAATTCCTGATGACATTCTCTGTGGTTTTGCGTGATTGGTGGTTTCGGAGTTCTTTCGTCTTATGGATTGGTCATACTGAGTCGATCTCAATGTAACCGTTGACAAATTCCTCTGTTAAGTAATCTGCTTCCGTAAATTCACTTTTTTTCTTTGTTCCTGCCCGGGTTCTTGTGTGGACTTTGCACCATTCGAGTTTCGTTGTGAGACTTGGCCTGTTCGAGCAGCGAAACTGAGACGTCCTCACGTCTTCGACGACCGTTGTCTCAGAATCATAGCTCGTTCGGGTTGGTATCGGCGAATCCGTAACTAGGCGGTTAGAAAGCGAGTGTTCGTTGTGCAACGGGGACCGCCATCAAAGAATATGTCCAGTAACACAAGCTGCGTTGATTAGGCGGAACCGTTGTTTACCAAATAGAGTGCTGTTTTCCGTGCCAATTTAGAGTAGCGGAACTAGAGTGGTGGCCAACCTTTGACTTGGCCTACGGGTTTAAAAGAGATTATGAAAAGTCTAGGTGCTGTGGATGCAACTCGCTTTCCAGGATAAAGGACGCGTGATCACCACTGCGCCTGGTTGGAAACGCTGCAAGATATGGATGCCGATCGACGTCATTGGCATTCTTCTTGTCAGTTTCTCTCCAGACTGTTTGAATGAGTGTCTGGAGTTAAAGGTATCTCGGAATGATTGCGGTAGGCTAGCACAAAATCCCTTCCCCGTCCACTTCCGTAATTTTCTTTGAAGTAATTCTTCAAATAAATCATGGCTGTAAGGCAGCGCTACCTTAGTTTTGAACACTGATGTTATACTATCGATCGTGATGATTGGTTTCCCTTTTGGTCTTCAAGGATGAAGCCGAAGGAGTTGATATTTCCACTTAGCAGCACGCTGTTGTATATGGCAATCTGCTAGACGGACACTTCGTTGTTTTTTAAGTAGTGCTGAAATCTGACGGTCCTGCTCCATTCTTTTCGTGGCTTATCGGAATGACGTAATCCTTGAGGTTTCATCAACCCCACGTTCCATTTGATGTAACTTGAATTAAGTGAACTAACTTGATGACCTAATCGATTATCATAGCAACGCGGGCGTGCAGCTGTTATAGCTTATGGGTTGGGCTATCTGACGGTGAAACAAACTGAAAAATGGCATCTGTTTCGACCGACTGAATGAAACCATTTTTAAATTTTCACCAAAGCAACCTGAAGAAGATCCGCTTGAAAGAACTGATGAAATCCGCATTTTATGGTGGCAGAGTCCAGAGAAGCATCCAACATTTGCATCACATGCTTTATCAAAATTTTAAAGAATATCTTATCTGTCTGGAGACCCATGGAAGGGTATTTTTTGTAGTGACTAGTATTGATTATTTTAGACCTTATCTTCAAAATTAATTCCACAATTTAATAAACGGTAAGCACCCTGTAATTAAAACTTAAAACTTCAGTGTTAACTTACAATGAAAAAATCGTCCACAGGATAGAGATCCACTTTCAAAATCGAAGGCTTAAATGGCTGGGCGGATTACCGTTTCGACGAACCAAGCTCGAACCCCGTCAAGCTCGTCCGTTCAAACTGCGTACTGCCCCCCTTTCTGATAACTTGTATGTTCTTCCAAACGAAAGATGCAAAAATGCTCTTCTAACTAAGTACGATAGCAACTGGGTTATTAAACCACCTCGAATGTTGAATTCCCATGTCAAGTGAGTAAAAAATATGAACCATTGAAAAATTGAAACGGATCCAAGCAATTTTCCAAGCCATGGTCCTCCTTCACTTTCGTACATAATTTCGTCCTGCTCTTGGTAATTTAACACACATAGTCAGAAGACGAGATGTGTTACATGCAAGCATATTGTGTGGGCTTGTCCTTACCAAGTTACAAATAACAATAAAGCCAACGTTTTTTTTTATAAAAAGGTGTTAGTCAGGCGGTTACAGAGTGATCGACCAACAAAGAGGAACAGCCTGTATGCTAAATCCAAGACAAGCTAACGTTTAGAGCAATCTTCTATGGGACACGAGGTGACAGCTTGTGTCCAGACAAAACTTGATGTAACCCTTAGCTTGCAGTGGACTTAAAATATATGCCATTTCCCTTTATCAATAGATTATTCTGTTAGCCACATGAATGAGCAAAATTTCGCCTTATTGTTTTTGGTAATCTGGTCATGACGAACCAATACGGGATATGTTTACGTACCGGCTTTCTCGTTCTGCCTAATACTTATGTTGTCTTTTGAGCTACAAGACAACTTGCGACAGCATCAACTCCAAAGTCGGCGTAGTGCGGATGGTTTTTAGAAACGATCATGTGTCTATTTCTGAGCCATACTGCATATTCTCTAGATTTCGGTCTCCTTTTTGCACGTTCAATTGCTCCCCCTTTTTCCCAGGTACACCACTCTGATAGGCTCGTGACGTTATCCGCAAAATACTTGACCCCCACAACTGCAGGATCAACAGTCACATCTGTATTGCAGCTGGCTGGCCATATAGATATCTGGCCATGTTAACCTCAAAAAACTTTGCACGTGGAAATTTTGTATCAGACAAGTAGAAGAGAAAGTTTTAACTTTCGTGGTGATACACCTTGGGGAATTAGAACGTCCTAATTTCGGGATACCATGAGATGCTTTATCTGAGAACTGTCAAATAGACTGAGAAAATATCAGAGGATGTTGTCGCTGCGTAATTATTTCTGACTGTAGACCTTAGTTCAAAAGTGATATTTTTAAAACTTTGCAACTGCAGTGGCCATAATCGTCATCAGTATTCTGCACGTATGATACGAAGCAAAATCAAACGGTGGATTTAGTACCAACTACTGTTAAGCTGCTTACGCCAAATGGTAATCTAAGAGGTGCATCCGGTTAATAATCTGGATAATAATAGCTGGATTGATGCGAAACTTTATCCAGCCATCCACTTTTCTTGAGTTTCACAGCTCCAATTCGACCTAGGGCATTCTCGCTTTCTAAATGTGTCTCTCAATGATCAATGAATGAGTTTGTGTCCAGTTTCAATTTCACCCTAAGGACGTTGTGTCGTCTGCAAAAACCGTTCAAAACAGTGTCCATCCTAGTTCAGACTGATCGAATAATTAGACATAGTTTGGGGATTTATCTTTCTATATCGTTTGTGCCCAAAGAATAGTAGTTTTAGACGTCGTCGGCTAATTTCTGCAGACTACTTTGTTTCAGGAGTCCCCCCCCATTTCAGCTCTGTTCTGGTAAGCCTATTACGGGTGTAAAATGACTGCCCCTTAACGCCCTACTCTAGTATGCATGTATATATTTAACTAGATCTACGATATTGATCAAAAAGCTACCACGCCTAACGATTGCCCCTCCAAGTTACTCTCTACACAAAAAGTAGAAAGTCTGGCCACCAAATGTCCTGCTTACGTAATAGACCGAATACGACCGGTCTTATGTGACTGAGTGGCATGTACTCACTGCAGGAATGACAACTTAATAGGTCAATTTTCTCCACTGTAACTTAGAATAATGCAGTCCCTGTTTAACCTAATGCCATGTGAACAGCAACAAACTAAACCATCCGGACCTTGCTGACTTCCTTTTGAACCTGGGCTGCATATGGACCCTCGTTAATAATGATTCTTCCTCCCTATTTTGTGTGACGGACGTGAATGGCTTCTAGGCATAAAGTCAAATTAAAACAAATTCGGAACCTTGTCTGATTATGAGCAGTGCTCAGTAAAGTGCACCTTGGCCTACCAGAGAAATATTAAGATAAACCCATTTCCGTTTGACCCTACTCAGGATATTTAATCAGGAACTCGGTCAAAAGCATTCCGGATGAAGGACATTATGCCCTGCTAGTTTTTCGGCATTCCTATACAAACTACTCATCCAGTCTAAAAGACAACGATGATTTTGGGTCGCCACTATTTGTACAATTTAGGTTTGCATATTTTTGGAGTATGAAACACCCGCATGAGTTAGCAGTAATCGAAAACATTGAGATTGCCGTCAACAGTATCATAGGCAGACCTTGAGCATTGCTCAGAAAGGCTACAGTCGAAGATCGGTTGTTGGTTGGATTGGTGAAGTTGTTCTAATGGGGTTTTACACCCATTCGGCATGCGGTCAAGATGCTTTACGAGTCCCGCACGCACCAAACCGAAGCTTATTACCAAATTCCTTACCAGCTAACTTTGGTGATGTATTTTTAAGATTTGAGAGTCCAGAATTGGAAAAACGAGTGAACTCAGTAGCCATTTGCGTTCGCGTGTTTTTCCCCTTAAAGTCATCATGAGAGAGGCTTTTTTTCGCACCATTAACCGGAATAAATGAGTTCCGTTCGAGTTGTTCGAACATTCAACTTGGATTGCGTGAAAAAGACAATGGACAGGGCAACCTGTGATTAGGATTAATGGATGGATCCGGGGCAGCTGGCAAATTTAATCTGTCTGTCAATGTGGAAACAGGTTGTGTCATTGCGTGCTTACTAGACATTAGAGAAAATATATCACCATCTGCTGAAAATGGTTGGACCCATCACAGACGTTCGCTGTGGTGGTTTAGCGGTCAAATAATTTAGCTAGCTGGACTTGAGGATATTCGTTTTCCCCATTTTTATAGACAAGTTATGGAAATTGTCTCATATTGTGACGTGTTCCCCAGAGAAGCCAGTGGCCTGCTTAAATAACCGAAAGAACTCGGAGTATTTAGCTGAATGTAATGTACTAACTCCGGTCCCTCTGTACTTCATTGCAAGATTAAGTTTCTCTGTTGAAACGATTGCCCATATTCAGCCCACCCGTGAAACTATGACCAGTTTTGCCAGCGTTCCTCTTGCACCGGCCATCTGTGTTGACTTTTGGTTGATGCACAAAAACCGATTTCATTTATTTTTGTTGTTGTGGTTTTCACTCTCAAAAACGCCGTGCTGAGACACTCTTTAGAGCGTACTCCGGTGTGACAGTTCTTAGTCGCATCGAGGCATCGGGATATTAGTGAACCGTATGTTCGCACGTATCTATTTCATCTTGAATGCTGCTGGTCTTCCCCATGTACGTGAGTACGCTGGATGGATTAGCATCTTGTTAGTTCGGCCGGTTGACATCTGGAACGGCTACTCTCAGATTCAGCCATACCTAAAAGAGTACAACCCGTGTTTATAAGCTTTGCTTGTCCCAGACATTGTTGTCCATCCTTGGCGGAACATATTTCGATACTGTTCATCGGCTGATATTGTCAGTGCAAAATCGACGTAAAAACTCCATGGTACAACTGTCTCATGATGCAGAAATTACCAAACGAAAATAAACCAAGATGTCTTTTTCGGATGCTGGTCCTCTGGGATTGAGAAGCCAGACCTCCTAAATCCCGTGATCGAAGTCACAGTACCATCATCTGGACAAGGTCTTTGAAACGTTTAGTTATATTGTTCGGTTATTCTGGATAGGCTATCTACCTGACTGAGTCCGCCCTAAAGCTCCACAGTGCCCTCAAAGGGCCTCATACTTGCTGCGTTGTCTTCCCAAATACCTTTGGACAATACTGCCCTTCCGGATGAGACCAATTACGGAGTAGGTCGTTTCTTTATCCCTCAGACGACTAACTAAAAGTGCGAAGATCCAAGCTAACAGCTATCCGAGGGGCAGTACGCAATTGATTTTGATGGAACCCTACGGAAAGACGGATCAAAAAGTCTTTTTCCTTGAAAGGCACCTGTACTACCACAGGAGCCTGAAGTGATCGAGCAAAGGTCGTATCTTTTGAGGCGTGGCATTTCCTGTGAATTATCGCTCCATAGGAGAACGAGGGCTTATTTCATAACCTAAAGGTGTCACCTTGTCGTGGTTTTTGAGCTTCTGTGCAGCTGTACCGCTTGGAACTCACTTCCCAAAAGTTCATCCATACCAGGAAAGCAAATGGGGATCAACCTGACAAAGAACAGCAAGTCCAAGTGTAGCAAGAAACTATATTACGGGGCGGTCTGTGGGTAAAGCCTTACTGTCCTCTGTAATAAGAGTTTGAATGGAGTAAGATGTTTCCTTCAGGAGACCAGCGTGTCCTTATTTATGGAAGCAGCTATTCTGCCTTCCTCCGAAAAAGGACGTCCCTAAAAACCGCACACTGATCGCCCCACAGTTGACCGTGACCGCCAGCGCAATGTTTAATACGGTTGAAATATTTTTGAAATCAAAGAACCTGATACTGCTCAACAGGTACCTGCTGTGCGCTGCCGGAACTTCCTTTTCAGAGTGGTGTTAGGGCATATTTTAGTGTCATCATGCTTGGGCAGGCTGGTGACTGCCAACAGACCTCTGCTAGTTCACCTCACCCTCAAGTTTCCATCGGTTTCATGGGCTGGAAAGTAGTAGATCAACCTGTTCCACGAAAACCGTTTTGTATTATCATGACTGTGCGCATGAGTCCAGTGGTCTAAACACAGTCATATGCATACCAACCTTATCGAGGGCGAAATGTTATTGTTCCAAGGGATGGGCGCCAATAGGATGTTGAGCATACGAATGGATTCGCGTGGTTAATGTCCTCCACCAGTAAACGCGTACGGAGAGGTTATGAAGTTGTTCCAAACCCTTGTTTTTTTGGTGTGTGTGCGGTTTTCAGCTTGTGGACCGTTACTTGTATGCACGCAACATTGCTCTTCTGAACCTCAAAGATAAACAGTTGCATCACCTGTAACTTCGGGCTTAAAAGGGTGTACATGGTAACCATTGGTGCAGCTTATTTAGGGAAGTAACTTTCCACACGTAAATGTTATAACTTCTGTCCTGACCCTCACCGACAACAATGATTTTGATCGCAGAGTGGCTGTTCATTTGGTGCCTTTAGAGACGATGGCCACATTGTCACCTCTAGTGTTGCACTGTATTGTTAAACAGCACTTGGCATTTTAAAATTGCCTCTATTGTCTGCAATGTGGTTTATTTTAAGAGAAAGCACCACCCAAACTTGGGTCACTTAGGCCTTCCTAAATGACCGGGCTTTGTTTATCACCCAAGTAACCTGCATTATCAAAGCCCCTCAAAGCGACCCAGATTGAATACGAAGCGAGCACGGTAAAGTTTATTGTCTGTAAACAGAATGCATCTTATTTTCCAGTGTGGCATATCTGTTCACGGTCAACTAACGGGGCGGTCAGCTGGCTTGTGCTGAGAAGTGATTCTTCAACGGTCATGAAGAAACTGTGGCAACTCAAAACGGAGGCGGTCGCTATGCAGCACTGGTCGCAATGAGACCGGGGAAGTGGCAAAAGTTTTCCATACCATGAAAGGACCTATAGAGTTTCCCAAAAACCACAGTGGTCCTTTACAGTGACGGGGGCTCATGAAAGGGGGTTGCATGTTTCCAAAGGGGCTTGATTATGTATCGTTTAATAATGCTGGAAGGATTTTGTCACACTAAGAAGTCTGCAATTCTTAATTACGTGATTTAGGTTGTAGCGTAATATGTTTAATATAGGCCCTGCGCCGAGCAGAGTTAAGTTGAGACTTTATGTCATGTTCGTCTGCTAAACATTTCCACTTGAAGCCATTTCGAAGAAAGGAGCCCCATATATATGGTGGTACTGAGCGTATAAACCATATTCGCCCATCCTCCGAGCTTAGCTCAAATACTTACAGGCCTTAACCGGCTTCGATGCTGCACTGAGGCGACGGAGCTCGAGTACCTTTATCAAACTGCGTCCCATACTCTCGGTGTGTTTTTCTTGCGCACCTGCTATATAAAAGTTGTTTAGCTACTGAATCACCCGGTTGCTTCATTTCGATGCCACTAAAATTGTCCGTATAGGATGGAAACGGCTTTTACATGAGCTAACACAACGGGTTCCGTGTTGCTTTGATAGCCGGCTGCGACATGACATTAAATGGTAGAGTACGATTAAAAGGCACAACCAGAAGACATGCAACAGGCTGAGACTGAACGATCGATCGATTGAATAGTGCTGTAATTTGAAGTACAGGTGTGGCCATGTTGGTCGGGACCTTAGTTGCAGTAGTCAAATAAAGCTGACAAAAACATCCTAGTTCGAATCCACGTGCTTTTGTCGAGCAGTGTACCTGACGGCTGAGGGCGGTTTGTTGACACGATTATACTCATAAAACAAAAATGATCGACCAACTGGATCCATGTTGTTACTCATCGGGCGAAAGCGGCAGGATGTCAACACCTGACAGTGAGGTCTAAAGTGGACCTTCATAACTTTAAGGAATTGCAGCTGCCAGGCTCAGTTTTGCGCAGAAGGTACAGTCGTATCTAGTTGATTTGTCTATACTCGTTGCGGTTAATTCTTCTGGGTCGACCACTTCTCCATTGCGATTACCACTCGAAAAAAAAACAAGAGAAGCACAGCTTGGTGACCATCGAAAATTGCCCGATGAGAGAGAAATAACTCACGAATAGTCAGGCAAATTGAGTGAGATATAAAATTTTGACTGCACAGTCATATCACACAATCGGTTTATCCACTATGAGTTAGTTTATAATAGCCATACCACACTTTCAATCCAGACTCTACTGAAGGTCGGCACGCATGTGTTCTGAGGTTAGCATGCTGAAACTATTCCCCCGGAGGTTTGTTTCAAAAAAATCCTATCCAACCAGCCGTAATAAATTCACCCTTTTGGCACCCAGTTTTTTACGTCCCCATAAACTATCTAATTGTTAGGCCACAAAAACATGTATTCGTTAATTGCCCAATCAAAAACCACTTTATATCGAAAGTTCACCCTCCGATCTTATTCAACCCATTTTGTTTATCAGATACTCTATTTATTGCGCACCTTTCACTTGCACAGTTCTTCTCAAACCTGATCAAAACGCCTACATCTGTTTCGTGAACGCTCAATTAGTCTGGCGTGTAGCCAACACTAATTTATCGTACAATACGTTTGTATCCTATCTTATTGAGTAATCTAGCATCAGTGAACATGTTTTCGCCCCTTAACAACCATCCTTTAGACATTTTGCATTTGATTACGAGTTGGCATGCAGAGTTTAAGGATTTCTTTGTTAATCACGCCGCGCTAGTCTCGGAATTATAAAAACGTTTGATTAAACGGGGTACCGTACCAGGTGTCACAGTTTAGTTTACTGCCCATCCGCTCCGGATTGACTGAAACGGACTGAATCTAATGTGCCTACAAGGTCACATGGATTATCTAGTTAACGGAGGTGTTTTCTACCGATTTTGCAGGGGACCTTATATCATTTCATTTCGGCCATCCATGAAACAACGACGTGATATTGATGGTTGTGTACTAGCTACGGGTAATCACTGTTTACCAATGACACGCTCGTTGGTTGAATGAAGGAGCTAAATTCTAGATACCATGAACAATCAAATTCAGACAAATGAAAACAAAGGTTTTAACTGGATCGGATTTGTTTGGTCTTATGAACAGTTTGTGACAGAAAAAAGGCACAAGGTAGACCTAGCATTCAAGTTCGTGTTGTTGTGGATTTAAGGGCATCTCAGCCGTGATAAATTTAGCTTGCTTCAGTTAGGTTTCCCAACCTTCGGCAGCAAAAGGAACCTAGTAAACCCAACAGATTCTAATATTGTCGTTGTCAAAGTGCGAGTTACTTTTCACGGGTTCTCCTATCACTTTAGAACTCAGGGATAAAACAGACATGAGGACAATGTGATTTCACATTTGAAAGCGCGATTGAAACATCCGGCTCACATTAGCGAACGTATATATGCTTTTCTCGGCTAACAGCGTGGTCCGACGTTGAAAATGAACTTCCAGCATCCTGCAGGTTCCACGGGGATCTGAGGTCCCAAGTGTGTCGTTAATTGTCTTCTCTGTAGGCCAAAGAGTATTTCCTGGGAGAAACATCCAGGAAATTTCCTTCTAGTTGAGATGTTTCATTCCTGTGCGCCGCTTGGAAATTCAGGCTGCCATCTTATCTGTGGTCTTTAGAGGATATCGGGTCAATATGGTCAAGGTTGCCCTTAGAAAACAAGTTTCTACTAAGAATGCAGGATTTCTGCCGTCAACGTATGATTTACTTGATCTATCCAACCCACAATTTGAAATTGCATTCTGCTGATCCATTAGTCCATAATTCTAAGGCCATTTCTGAAGGAATACCATCGGAATACTGCCGGAGCAGAAACCTTTTGCGAACCACCCAGGCAGCAGTCGCCACTGCAGTGTATGATATTCACTTGCTGTCCATCGGGTGCCATATTACGACTGGCCGGGTTCCACTACTCACTGGACTATCAGACTTTGGATTCGCTCAACCATCCCCGACCGCCCTCATCTGTTGAGGTGCAGTACGGAAAAACGCCTGGATGCACCTTGGAGGCAGACCGCCGAGAAAGTATCCACTCGATTTCCACGTTTAGCCAGCGATCCTCGACGTAGACCGCCTCGTCTACAAACAATGTCCTCCATTTGATCCTTTTGTGAAGACCCGTTCATTTTTATCCGTCCTTACCACACTCGTCCCTCCTCTGAGTACTTTTAGCGGCGGATCCCTGCGTGTCAGTCTCCTCCACTGACCCAGCGGTCTCCCGATCCATGATTCACTTTGAAGCTCTCGTCCCTTGCATTCAGTGCCATGGACTGACCCTTCTAATTCTCGTTTTTGTATCGGTTCTACTTCGGTCTTCGATCCACACCAAATCACCAGCTCTTTATGCCACCCATCCCCCCGCACTATTGGACACATCGTGTTACTTCGGTGACACTGCTTTTAAAAGCAGAACATGAAAGTCTTTCAACAAACCCAAATGAAGAAGTTTTGTGGCAGACACGAAAATTGCCTATATGCGGTAGACTCGGTCTCAGCCCACCTGATACCACAGAGGAAGACCCATAAGTTCAGTGTTTTGCAATCGCCATAGATCTGTTCCAAACATTTTCTTTTCTCCCTAACGACTACCCCACTAAGAGAATCGTAATTGCTTGGGCTTTCTGAAGTCTTATCAACAAAATCAATAAAAAATCCATGAAGCAAGAAGGGATTTCTCTGAGGATATTTCGCCAAACAACTTCTCTAAAAACGTCATTGGAGGATGGTACTACTCATTTTGTACTGGCGGATCTAAAATAATTACCACCTGGCTATTTGGATAAAGTAGGTGTTTGTAGATAGATGTGCAAAAACTAGATTCATCAGTGGTACAGGAAACCAAAAAAATCGATCATCTGTGGAGTAATGCTGATAGCTCAGGTAGCGTAGATTTTCGCTCGTTTGTTCGCTGAGCAGGGCAATGTGGTTGCAAGAGATGGCTCTGTGGTTAGAGCGCGAATTTGCTGACCGGAAGGTCCGTGGTTCGAACCTGACTTCTGCCTCTCGACCTCCCCTGTCTAGGTTTCGACAACCTGGGAGTATCCCAGCCCTCGTGCTTCCTTCGGATGGTACTTCAGTCTGGCACCGAAATGGTGATACAGCTGAACGATTTTTTCCCATCAACAATCGAGGTGACCTCATCAGTGCGTTGTTCGGGAGCGTGGTGGTGCGTAACAGTGGATTGGTGGTTAGCACAGCGAACAAATCAAGTTTATGTTCTGCTTGAACCCAAGTTTGGCGGAAACTCGGGGAGTGTGCCTACCTGATGCCCCAAGAAGATCAGTGGAAGAGTTTTCAGCAACCTTGTGAGTAGCGTGTTACGTCTAAACAACAATGTATTGTCATATCTCGAAGCATGAGGTGGTGTGGTGCGGCACAGCCAATTGAAGTGGACCATCCCAAACGAGAGCCTCAACTAGATCCAGTTGAATTATCTGTCAAGCTGAATTCGTCTGTAAATCAGAGTATTTTTCGAGTCTGTCCATTCATTGTGGAGTTTTTTTTTCTAAATGAAAAATACAGAACATATTAGAGATTATAAGTTCCCCGGTTGACGCAACCGAAAATATTGCAGATAAACACTTAATCAATATCACCAAAAACTTGAAACCATTCGTTTTAGATAACTGCAGGTAATGGCTTCCCAAATTTGGAGCGCTCCTCTATTGTTACTCTATATAGTGCGCTTTTCGAAAGGACAAAGAGGGAATAAACAAATCCAGTTCTATGTATTAAGTGAACTTCATCTGGCCTTCAGGATTGCATTAGGCAAAGAATTGTCAAACTGGACCACACCCATTTGCCGCGGTCAATCGATCTCGCGTAGGTTTCGATCGACCTTTTTTACTGCATCGCGGGTCGAGTAGTATTTGATCAGATATCACGTGCACACCAGTCGAACGATTTCACATGATGTGCACTAGCTGACAATGGAGTTTATTTGAGCTTTTTTCTTTCAACGCCGAGATGAAGCATTCCTTCTTACGATTAATTCGAATTCACAAACACATCGTAATTACTCTTCGCTGGGCATTAGCGTTGTTTTTGCACACAATTGCAGGTATTTGAGCATTTGAATAGCTTGCGACGAAACAACAGAACGACTCGTACGTTCCATTTTATACTAAATCAGCTGGATGAACTAAATTTTTTTCCGAATATGGGTGGAAGTAAGCATCGGAGACTTTACACAATATCTGCAGGAATGTTACTTAAAGAAGCTGGCTTGAAAACACCAGAAGAACCATTCCATGGCACTATTTCTTCGGTATGGGCTTTAATGTTATTCCCCGAGGGTCTCGGCTCAAAACCCTGAAGAATCAGTGCTATGCTATTCATGAATAAGACATCGTCTCCCTCCTCGTTCTTTGCTCGGATGGCCACCAACCGAGATTACATTTCATGACCGTTTGCGACTTTGTGCTCTCAGTGCCTCAATGAACCCCACGGGCTGTCTAACCGGTTCCTATTGGGACTGCGAGTTTGCTTGTCCCGCTGCTTTGGGCGACAAAATAGAAGCTCGCTCCTGACAAATTATGTAGTATGATTCACAGCGTTGTCTTGTTCTAATATTACATCCTCCTGTCTCGTGACAATGTCTGAATTTCGGATTGCCGGTCAGCGAGTGCCCGGGTACAGCTGGGACCATGAGGCCGAACGCGGTGCCGCTTGTGGGCATTTAGCCTCACCTCTAGGCCCAATGCATCACGCAGAGGCCAATTTCAAATAATTAGCCTGCATGACCACAGTGCTGTGACAATGGGCGCCGGCGTTATGTACTCACTTAGCATCGATGTTCTAGGACCATTCGTCAGTTTATTTAGGCTTCGGAGTAATACCGTCCCTCTTTCAATACAGCGCTAAGCAAGGTTCCCGGGAGCCGCCCATTAATGCGTCGTCATGATGTGGTCTTCCATTAGCCCTACGGTTAATGATGTCGTCAACTTTAGGATGACAGCGTATATATATATATATATATATATATATATATATATATATATATACCTGTTTCATTCTGATATTTTCGAATCTATTGGTCCTATTTGTTCCATACTAGTTATACTGTCCAACTGACAGGCAGCCCCTTTTTCATTTTGTTGTCGCTTTGTATGGAATAAAAACTACCTGGGAGATTAGTTTGTTAACAGCCTGTGCTACTTTGTTGGGTTTTTAAATTCTGTATAATATATTAGTTGGATTCAAGTGCTTCATTAAACTAACCTAATGGATGTACAACGACCGATGGCGTCATGACCATGTAGCGTAATTGTAATCAGTTCATACGTTCTAAATGTACGATGATCTTGGTTACCTGGGAAGCTGATTTTGATGATCCGTTTGGCAGCGCTTGATTTGTTTTTAGCTTAAGAATGCTACCCTGGGTGCATCGTGTTACAGTGATAAAAACATTTGCTGGCAAAATAGACCCAGGGACTTGGTACATCTGGTACGCCTATGCCTGTGGCAGGAACAAGCACATATGTGGTCCGCCAGCAATCGGAACGATTCTATCTCTGATCCGGTACATCTGGTCCCAGGGATCTTCAATACGTTTTTTTGTGTGTAAAATATGGTGCTGTCTTCTTTCACTAGTCCTCCTTTTGTGTAATTTTGGTTGAGGCGTTGCTCAGTACTGTTACTTTTCACACCACCTTTTACGTGAGCTTTGTGTACCAAGTTACAAAACAGGTGGCCAATACCCATGACAACAAATGATTGGTGAAAGAATGGTTGCAAATAGTCCATCTTCTGCTGGAGAAAAATTCATCAAACATAAATTTCATTGGACCTATTCACACTTTGAGAAAAGATGTTGTTCATGCTATGGTTAATTTGCGGCTCGAACTTTTTCAGTTTCTTTTCGGTTTCACTCATTCTTCCGCTTACTGGAATGTCGTTGGGTGGTTGTCACATGAGTAACACTGTCACTCACTTATTGGGTTGGAGTTAAACCTGGCCTTGGCATCTTAGCAGCCAGTTCTTGGTATTGTTGATAGTGTGGCATCGCTCGGACTCGTTGCTACATCTTCGTTAGCGCATGACCAAAGACAGCTATCTTGTGAGCAAGAATCAGCCGTTCGAGAACCGAATGAAAAACGACATAAACACCAATCAATAATAAAACGAGTGGGAATGTGATCAGCCACTCGTAGGTCAGTATAAGAACTTGAGTAATGTTGGTGTTGCAGATGATAGTTTATCTAAGGGAAACGTGAAAAGAAAGCGGAATTTTCGGGTAAGATGCAGGTCGATCAAGTCCAACAGGTACTCCTTATCCAGAAACAGTAATGATGTTTTGAAGTTGCACTTTGCAAGGAAATATTATCGTGGACACCAAAACAAAAGCTTTATACACTCATAGACTCGTTTACTAGAAATAGCAAAGATATGATCAAGCATTTTGTGCCTGCTAAGTCGAATCCGTGGTATGCCCTGTCAGCAGAATTCCACAGCCGACTGTAAGCTGGGCCGCCGACCTTGACCCAGTTTAAATACGCAAAGGTAGCTAAACATCACGCCATCAAAGCCAAGAATAAGATGGTCCGGTTGAAGTTTTGTTTAATCGTTGTGGCAACTACTGTGTTCGCACCAGGTGTGTATACACCACCCTCACTCTAATGTCATTAGACGGCAAACATTAGGCGGCTGCTTACACATGTATGATGGTGTTGCGATTCAGTACGTGTGCATGCTCCATTTCACCTGAACGAATGCTCGGATTTTCATTGTATCAAAGGACACCTGGCCACTGCTACATGACTTTACAAATTTTCCAAAAACATCGTCTTATAACCCAACTCAGTAGACCCCGAAGCTGTTGAATCTGTGAAACAGTTCTCATTGCAATTGGTGGTTGACCAGAATGGATAGCTTGCATTTGGCCTTTAGTAGGGGGCAGCTCAATGAGGGAAACTCCGCAGGTACAGACAATTTTGAATTCTGCATGGGCTTGTAGTTAAAATACACACAGAAACTGGAAGCACTGCACGGAATCGAACAAAATACAACAAAGCACAGTGCGAAAAGGCTGGCTTCACAATTGACCGGTTTTTTTACCGTGTATCATCCGGTTATTCAGTCTCACTGGTGAACTAGAAGATGAGTTGTTCAGCTTGCCCTTGCGCTGATGTTATAGTTCAATTGGGCATCACAGTGTAAAGGCGTACCAGGCGGTGAAAGTTTCCGACTTTTCACGGTGATCAGGCGGGTATTGTTGGCCCCCCTCATCAAGACTTGCGTCCAACACTGAATATCAGCCAAACCGAAGCACAATAGCTCCACAGATTTGGTCCACAGTGTTTGTCCCTAAAACCTATTTTAACTGGATCTTCGTGAGCAGAAATCTACCTGATTTCTATTCATAACCTAAACTCTACGTTGTCCTCCTGATTACCCTCGAGGCTATATAACCAACCGACCCCGGAGGAACAAAGAGTGTATCGGTCGCAGCAATGACTAATAATTTCGCTTCGGCTGATCGCGTAAGTCCACGAGGAATAAAATCCAGAAAGATATCTGTCTTCTCTTTGATTGGCAAGCTAGTTGAATGAAACCAGGTGCTTTTTCGATATGTAATGTTGTGAAACACTTGTGTGTCATTAAATTTTATATTCGTGTATTACTGGTTGGGGAGAATTGCACCACTGATAATAAACAAATAGCTCGTCAGCTGTGACACTCTTTCAGTGCATAGCTGCCCTGGTAGCTGAAGGAAGCATGAGGACTAAGATTCTGTCAGTCCCAGTGTTTAGTATGACGTCACTTCCCAGATAAACAAAAGTGCCTGAAGAAGGGGCATTCTACAGCCGTGGAGGAAGGCAGCCCCACTGATGTAGTGACACTACATTTTAATCAGACAGTCCATGTCATGTGGTACTACATCGAACCTTTTCTCGAGTTGCAAAAATGGGTGATGTACTAAGCTGTACTCTTCTAGTGCACCCCACTATCTAGGTCATATTTGAGCAGCACATGCATACCATGCTGCCAGAACTACAATGTCATACTGATTGTAGATCGCTTTTGTCTACAAGTCAAGTCGTTCTTATTCTCAAGCAAGTGTTTTTCTGTTTTACTGAATGGAAGTGACCTCTCTAACAAGGAACTCACCGGGGTTTAAATAGCAGGAAGCGGTTGGATAAATAGACTAGGGTGATGTCATCGTGCATTCTATGAACCCCACAGCCAACCACAAATGACCAGCTGTTAGTCTGCTGCTACACTGGCTGTTTACCCCCATTCCTTGAACTGATACCGCCCAATTAGTGTGAAGAAGCCTAGTTTTTAGAATCATCACTCTTGGTGAAGAAAACAGAAATAGTGGGAGTTGAAAGGTATAATGAATAAACTGTAACGTTAGGTACCTGTGGTATTTCGATTATTCGAAGCGCGAGGTTGGTTCATTAATTCGAGTTTGAGAAAAAAGAAGGAATCTCCCGGAGAAATCTTGCAACCATATTTGGAGCATTAAAACAAACGTTTCAGTTCAAGATAAACTAAGATGATGAAGCAACACAGGATAGAGGTTAACTGAGTAATCTGTGCGTAGCAAATGAATCCGTCCTTTGTAGAACCGTGTTGTTGATGTGACTGTCCAGAACTTGATGAAATAACGACGTAATTTAAAACTGCAGGCGGTAGGTTTCGAGGAAGGAAGCGCTGGATGAAGCCACAGGCTGAACTTGGGACATTCACTGGAAACAGCATGGGCGTTGGGTGTTGAGACAATGAGAATGTTCTATGAATGTGCTTTTGGACTTGTCGATATCTTGCCAAGCATCACTGACTAATTGTTCAAAAGATGCACCTTAGAGTTGTATTGATAATGTGACTGGGTCTAACGGGGTCACGCGACAATAGCAGGTGGTTGAAACGGAACACTTGGTGATCGTGGGACAAACTCCGGAAATTCACCAACAGTAACAGCTACAAAAATACACGCCCAATTTCCCTGCAAACTTCAGATTTGAACAGAATATCTGATTCAGATTGAAAATTTAAAAACTTTAGCGGAACACAGTTGCACTGAAAGATGTGAACTGGAGAATAAGCAGTAGAAACGAATTAGGAGTTGTGGGTGGTGGCAGCAGGTTAAGAATAATCGGTATCTTGCCATTCATTTAAAGTCATTGGTGAACGGTTGGAAAGCAGTGTGAATCCGTTGCATCCTTGTTGGGAACTCCCAGTAGTGTGTATTTCGCGAATCATCGGAAATTTTTAAAGGTAGATATCCTGTCACGCTCAACAGCTCGAGATGGCTAAGTGGTTAGAGCGCGAATTTACTGACCGGAAGGTCCGTGGTTCGAACCCAACATCTGCATCTTTACTGCTCCAGTGTAGGCTTGGTCAACCTGGCAGTATCTCAGCCCTCGTGCTTCCTTCGTGTGGCAAGGCATCTGGGGACTGGAGGCTGAATGATTGTTTATTGATTATCCTGCCACGCTATTGATGAGCCACTCCTGACTGTGTGGTAGAGGGGATACTAACCAGAATGTCGCGGGTTATTGCAACCTTACAAGTCTGTCACATGACAACTGCTGCCGACTTCCAAAAAGAATGGAACGTGTTTACACTTTTCGTTCCATTTCCATGGTTTGTTGGATGTGTTTGAAGTGTTAAACTGGCGAGATACACTCATTTACAAATTGATTCAGTTTTAATGAATGGTGCAATTGAATCCCAGCTAAATGTCTCGTTTATAAGTGTGCTGCAATTTGGTGCTCGAGTAAAACCTAAGGTTGACGGGACTGAACTTACCTGATGTGTCCCAAGATGGGGATACCAGCCGTAGAGTGTTGAAGAGTTTTCATAAATCTTACGAGTAGTAGATGTGAAGCCCTTCATTAGCGAGATAAAATGAAAACAATATGACATATGTCCTCACTAACTATCTAGTACGTACTAGGAAAGAATGCGAAAATATAACATTGTGTGAACGACGAAAACATCCTTTCAGAGAGTTATTACTGTATGGTTTATTTTCAAGAGACAAACGAATCTAACAAGTAACGGGTTCATTTTCATTGGGCCAAGAACAGGCGGATCATCCTAAAAGAAAATTGACTGAAAGACAACCTTTTAGCAAACGGATATCCAAGCAACTTAATCGCTTTCCACAGTAAGCCCATCCTTTCAATCTCTCTTGCCTTACTTACAAGAATTCGCAATTTTTGCATCGTAATTCCACTTTATCCTAAAAAGGCGACTGACAGAAACGCCTCAAAAGCTCACAGGTTCTCTTACGTACTTACACCTGGCCTGAACAACTCGACGAATTACGAGTAGAGGAGGTCGGATCAGTTTTTTTCAGTCTTTACGACCTTTTCTGACCATATCATTGATACCTGGTTTCTGAGTCTCCCGATATCATGATAAACATTACTTGCAGCGAGGAAGACTCCGGGTTAACATCGCTTAATAACTGAATTTACGTGTGGCAGAGCAGCATGTGAAAAATTAGTGCAGTGCATGAGCCAGAGACTGCATGCTGCAGGTCAAATAGTACATCCTACTAGATAAATTTCTAGGTCAGTGGATGACGCAGTTGTTTTTACGCATCCGCCCACGCACTGCCGGAACACAAATGGGCTGTCATATCGGTGGCATCCATCCTCACCTAAATTCTTCATTCAGCGCATACATCTCTGAACTGTATTGGGTGTGGCTGAAATACACAGACTAGTTATAACACACCCACATCGTCAGTTTTGATCGGGACCGATTAGTTTATGGTGATGCTTGTTCTCGGAGAAAAACACTTGAATTATTCGTGTTTTTTCCAAAGTACCGGTAGAGTCACACGTGGGTATACGTCACGATAAATTCATAGGATAGTTGTTTTGTTCGATGGAACTGAACAACTTTTCGTTGACAGATTGGAAAGCGATTTCATATTCTAATCAAGTCTTCTCCAGAATAGTTACCACGTAGAAAAAAAAACAAATGAACGAATGACTTGGAACTGTTTGCAGGGAAGACACTATGGTGTGTAGGTGTGGCTCTACAGTATGTGGCTGGTAGTTTACACTGCAGTACGACACATGACTCTGTCCCAGCTTTATTCGGCTTCCATTTCATTGGTCCATATGGGTTTATTAGCCCATGAAGAAAACCTCTTGATAAATTTAGTCACTGCTTTTCCGTTGGGCTCGGAGCTTGTTATGCTGTATTTTTCAGGATGTCATCAACACAGCTATCTGGATTCTGTCGGTCATCACTTTGTTCGTGAGCTAAAACCTAGCGTATCATTCATTTGCATCGTCTCGTCTGTTAGTAGTTTTTAAGCAACTAGAACATTTTGAAGTCGTAGCTGAGAGTTCATCCGTGCAGTGAACTCAGTCTGTTGGTGAAAACCGTAAGTCCTTGTACATCCTTGCTGGGAATCGTCAGGAGTGCGCATTCTTTAGTCTCTAGACGACCCCGCAAACTTCCAGTTAGCAGATGAACGCTATCGCTTCAGGCCATCACTGTCTGAGCAGATGTGTGATCACCTCCCATTTGGACGACATTCAGCAGCACTAATTTCCATTCATGCAGTTTACATTCGTTTACATCCGAGTTTCCGGATGAGAATCTTTGTCAGCTTGTGGGCATTTACTGTTCTGAGCAAAATATTAACCGCGTTCAGGCAGTGAGGAGCTTTTGAAGTTACAATGAATATTCCATCTAGAATGTGGAGTCAACCTATGATGAAGAGCTGGGGGATTGACCACACATGACCGAACGATACTGCTCTCAGCCGAAAACCGAAGGGTCGCTGGTCCGAACTTCTCTAGCAACTGGTGAAACTTGTCTTGCTGACGAATCTCATGAGAATGAATCAGTTTCGCAGGGCCCGTTGGCATTCTAGAATTAATGGATTCCACTTTTAGGATCTAGTCCTGATCGAAACTCTGCCAAATGTTCGGATCAACAACATTCTGTTCCCAGGAGACATTACTGAGAAAACGTTTTGAAAATCGACAGTATTAGTTTTTACCTCTCGAGTCTCACGCTTGAAAGGACGTTTTTGAAAGAACGCAACAACCTTGGTCGGTGTACCAACAGCCAAACTGCACCCATCTACTGCCAAATATGTTTCCTGAGGACCAAGAACTGTAGATGCGCAGATCGACTGACGAGATGTTCGTTAAACGCTTTGGTTGCTTCTCAGAGAAGAACAACGATACCCAGCTAGTAATTGACACCGAAAGTATCTGACGTAGACAATAGGTTCATCCAAGTCCATCGTCACATTTCGATCCAGACGGCTTGATAACAGCGTGCGCAAATAATGACTATCCATAATAACACCGAGTGAAAAATTTTGAGAGATTTGCGCATACAGGGGTTCCTGGGTGCATCGTAAAAAAACCTCTGGGACGGGAAGTTACTCGGCCAATCAGTCTAGCTGCGGTTAGAAGACTTTCCAGAGGTTGCCGGGAAGTTATCTCGTGTAATTAGCTGAGAGCCGCACATAATCAAATGAAGATTATCTGAGAATTTTCACTATTTGAATTTGAGGGATAGACGCGTCCAAAAAGCTTTCCGATTTCGAAATACAAGGGTTAAAACCCTTGGGTGATCAGAATTTATACGCGGCGCAGGCTCAAGTGAACAAACAGTCACATCATCATTAGCAGCTGCAAGAACCGCGTACTTGTCGTACAGTGGTTGTAGCTGCCACAGTTTCGTTCACCGATGATTTGGGGAGGTGGGGTAGGTAGCTGCGCATTGGAGCCGGGAGCTGATAAATTGGTGCGTAAATACAGCACTGTCAGTGGAGCGTTAAGTGGGGGGATTGGGAAGGGAGCCATGCACTGAAGGCAATAGCTTGGATGCACGAACGCCACTGAGGGCACGACAGGGCCATGTCTGACAGTGTCACTAACCATTGATATGGCCCGTCTCGGGGTTCCCATCCAGGAAGACGGCAATGACCGGCGCAGCTGAGTTTGCTGGTAATGGCTTTTATACTTCGCTCTCAAGTCATTGTTTGACCGCCTCTGGCTCCTTTCCACCCTTCACGTGATTGTGCAAAACTAACCCTTCGAGGAAGTCGGTCGACTAGCATACGCAGCACGTGGCCAAGCCAGCGCAATTTACGCAGTGTGATCAGTTCATCTATCGTGGGTGAGTTATTTCTTCCGAATACCAGCCGACGTACTTCAGCATTGCTTATCCGGTGTAATCTAGACGATTCTGGTGGTGGTGGAGTCTCCTACCACAAGGACGTAGCAAAAAAAGAAGGAAGCAATAAAATTCGACTTCCAGTTGGACGATCATTCGTGTCTCTTTGTTTACAGAACTCAACATTTACTCTGTGTGGTATTAGGCCACTGATCAGCAGTAAATAAGTATACTCAGGCTATCATTATTTCGGCAGATTGCTGATAGTGATTATGTGAGATGTAAGCAGTGAACCTCCACAAGAATGCATCTAACGATCCGCTTGTCTTCCGTGAACAGTAACTGTTACCTGGTTAGCTAGAAGGCCCTCCAGATATAAGCAATATATATGCATGTATACATATATAGCATAAATATTATATCAGGATGACTGTGGTTTAGTACAGCCGAACGTATGGGATATAATGGAGAGACCTGCCCACAATCAGAACAGGTACTTTCATGTCGTGGATGGGTGAAGGACAGTAATCTGGGAATGCGAGTGTCAAACGCCGCTGAATTTTATAAAATTAGCGCAGTAACATGGTCTCTCACTATGTCGTTCGGCTGCAACATCCTTTTGGTACCGAGCTGCTATGCCTAAGCACGAGAGTTTATATGCCGTCAGGTTTCCAAAGTCTAGACGAACGCAATCGAGATGCGTTCGAACCACCAACCTTGCGGTCTGTAAGTTCATGCCTTTACCACTGAGCTATCTCGACTTCATTCGGTCAACGCTCACCAATAATTGATGTCGATTACACCAAGTTCTTTTGAGTTACCTTCCATAAACCAAAATGAAAGAATGAACACCCTGATATGTTCAACCAAAAATGATGGACAGATTTAGAGGGAATTAGAGCATATGCCTTCTAGAAGCAATTGGGTTCCTCCAAGTTTTGATAACTACCATCTTCTGTATCTAATTCAGGAACGAAATGCAGTTTCTTTTGGAAAATTGGTAGTTGTGTAGAAACGCTATCAGCACACAAATGCAGTGCTTTTCCCTGTTGTATGGACTCCCAAGATCGAAAGACATCGCAATCCTTTAGAAAAGCCTCATCATGGAAGACACCAGCTTTGAAGTAGATTTTTACCGGCGCGGTTTATCAAAACGAAGGCCAGAATGTGTTTCATTTGAATTGCTTTTGATATATCAGGGTAAAAGACGGGTAGCAAAAACAGTATTCTAGCTTCGAGATTAAACCTTTTACTTAGATAATTTGGTGAAATTGTTGTAAAACAATCTGTATGCGGGAGTGTAACAACAATGAGGAAAGCCACCAAAAACGAAATGGTCGAAGTCCTATATTCGGTAGAGATTTCCCACTATCAGTGTAGCCAGTCTATACCAACAATCCGAGAAGCACTGGACAGCTGTTTCATTCTTACTGACAATCACAAGCAGTGCGCATCTCTCGAAATTCAAAGTTTCGAATACGCGTTCCTCCTACCGGTGGTTGCAATTAACCGTCTGACAACGAACAGCTGTTCAGCAGTGTGATTAGCTCTCACTTAGGCAGAACACAGTGCTAATCATCCTTCAGTCACGGGAACCACATCACGTGGTCATTTATTGATCAGCTCCACGGGTGACGACTTCTCAGGAGGAAGTTTCACTCATCTTTTGAAATTAGTCTTCCTCTGAGCTACTTATACTAAAGCCTGCTCCCTTATGATTTCATCGGCGGAAAACGTTCTCACCGGAATTATTTAGAACAATCTGTTTTCTTCATGTTCTCTACACAAATATACTCGTCACCTGGAGGGTTCATTGATTTCCGTGTGCGGTAAAAATGAAAACCTCAGAATTTTAGGAAGCAGATAGGTAGGTATTTTCTATATTCGCTTCCTTTAGGTTCGTTTCCTTCTGAAGAAGGCTGAAATATCTGAAAACCCTCAAGTAAAACTAATTGTATTTGATTTCCTACACCTGCGCAATTCAGTTCATGTCAAGGTTTCCCTATGACTCAGATAAAATCACCCCAAAAATATTGCTATATAACTGTACGCATATGCAAATGACAAAACGATCACTGCCTCCATTGACTGAACCACCAAAGCTGTACTTTAACCGACAAGCTTGATACAACAAAAGGCGCCCGAAGTTCGTGAAAGTTATGCGTGATTTCCACCTTCATCAGTGAGCAGAAACTTAACTTTCATAGTGGAATTAGAAACAGTGTTGTTTCTGTCTTGAAAGTGGATTTCAATGGAGTTAGTATCTCTGTCATTATGCAGGCAGATTTGGGACGGGTCATTATGTCCACATTCTGCAGCCGGTCACTTTTCTAGCATACCAAAATTGTAAATGCAAAACCACTGCATTCACAACTAATTTGCCCAGTGTCCCTAGAGAACATTGTATTTTGGAAGTTTTCCACAAAATAAGAACATCCGAAAAGCAAAAGCCGGAGAAGCTGTAAGCCAAGGGTTCAGTTTTTTAATGTACAGAGTTATCTCTCTCACACCGTCCGCGGAAGATTGGGTACCAAGGCGAAAAATGAGTTTTTGACCTCTTCTTGGGGTAAGTTCTCTTGGAAAGGATTTCATACAAACTAATATCTGATTCGGAATGCGTTTGTGTCATTTTTGTGCCAAAAATCAATCCCCGGAAGATAATCGCTGTGTTGTACCAGTGCGTATTTAACCGTTCCCAGTGGGCTTGCTGAGCGTCTGCTTCCTGTACATGATGGTATTTGCACTACTTTAAACTTATTCAGTAGCTTATTGCAAAATGAAGTTTTTACTAGCTGTCGCGCAGAGCCGGACATCAGGTCAGTGGTTCCGAATCACGCAGAGACAACCAAGAGAGACTCTTCTCAAAAAAGCCCTGGCGAGACCTTAGTGACACTTTTTGCTCCTAAGGTTATGCACGCTGTCTTGTGGGAAGTAACTGTCAACCGCGGTAAGTAACTGATAGCACCTGAACTCTCAGGAATTTCGCAACAAAACATAATGAAGTTCATTTAGCGCCAACCTGGCGTGTTCGACATTATGTTCTGTCCTACCCAATAGGCACGCTCTGGTCCCGCTTAAGTTTAGACGGCGAAGTCTCCCCTTTGGCTCTTATTTTTTCCAAGGCAGTATATTAAAGGCTGAGAATTCATTCCGCAACTTAAGTCAGTTTATGGTAAACTGGTGGGCATTGGACAGTTTCTTAACTGCTTTTGGAAAGAAATCCTATGGGAAGACACGAATTCGTGCCTAATCTTTATTCCTGTTGAGACTGTACAGCTGTGCAACCACTTGACGGTGGCGAGCTTTGAACCCCGGAAGCAAATTACCATTACTCCACCAACGCACACTGGACGCACATAAATTATTACGTCTAATCAGGCGAATGATTTGGTGATGGGGTTAGTTTGCCGAAAGCCTCGAAAGTCAACCTAGTAAATTTCTTGAGTGTGTCGGTCGACTGATGCCCCTGTTGGACCAAATGGTGACTAAGGCGTCTACTGAAGAACTCCAATCAGTTTTAGACGGTTGCGTGGTTTGTAGTCGTCGTTCGATGTTTTAGATAAACTAATCGCATCGCTGAAGCGTGAGCATGCTCACCCGTTGGTGGAGTAGCGGTAACAGTCGCCTCGCATGTCAGATATTCGGGGTTCAAATCCTGAAGCGGTCAAGGATGCGCACTGCTACTGAACTCAATAGGAGCAAAGCTCAAGTCCAGAGCTGTTTCTCGATGATATGGACTAACCAGAATAATTCCTCCATGACGAGAAGATGACTGCTCAATTGAGGGAGATGCGAAAGCAGACAGACAGTGGTATTCGCTTGTTGTTTTGTAGAGCCCAAAGCCCGAATGTGTAGTGCTGTATAACGCCAGCCGAGAATTACTTTCCGCCAAAGCTGAAATGCTTCCTGGAGTAATTTTCTCGAACGCGCAGCTTTTGAGAGATTTTTCTTCAGAGTATTACAGTTCTTCTGTTTCTACTTGATGGCCGACCATGAAAAATACAGGCAGATAGCTGTGCAATTTAATAACTGCAATTTGGTCGTCTTTTAGATTCATATATGGACACTTGCTAGATTCTCATGCTTCTAATGCCATTTTGGATTTCACCGCACAAGAGTTGTTAAATTTAAGGGTAGGTCTTCTCATAATCCGAGGACTACGCTAACCTAAGAAGTCTCAAACAGGGCGAAACCGGTAGCAAGCTCTCTGCAAATGTTGAGCAATCGTCCCGTACTACTTACCAGCACTGAGAGCCAGTCAAATAGCCGCCACCTTATTCGCCCGGTAATGTTCTTATGTCATGGGTGAATTCCAAGCTACGAGCAAAGATTCATCTTGTCTTTCGCTTTTTTTAACCTTTTTCTGCTGCCTGTTTGCACTGTTTCGCCTTCCACTAGGCATCGACTTATCAGATTCACAAATATCAATCTTCAGTCCCCCCACTCTCACCTTACGCCTTCAGACTATCATGGAGTTTGCAATAACAACAACCAGTTCATTTTCTACTCTTCCGGGGATAGATGCGGTCTAATTTTGGCTTCAAAACACGTGTTCCTCACATGAAGCTGACCCATCAACTCGGGTTGATTCACAGTGCGAAATCATTTACATGCTTTCGGACACCTGTCCAATTACCAGTTTTTCGTATTTTATCATGAAATTATGATCTGAGAAACTTCTTTTATCTTCAAGAACTGACGGCATCCTCTATGAATGCGCATTTATCATGGAAATTTCATGGAAATTTCAACAGACATTTCATCCCATAGTTGAAGTCTATCTAGGACTATCTAAGACTATTTGTGACGGAAGGTATTAAACAGTTTTTTCATCCTTGTTGGGGGTCAGGGGTTCAGCATGGTTATCAGCTCTCAGGCAACTTCGGTAAGCTGAGGCTGATGAGCAGTTTGATAAACTCAAACCGAGAGGCAATATAGATACATCGTCGGGTGTGAATCTCCGTAGCGTTTCCTGAGGTGTTCAATGCAAATCACTCTGAACCAGAATGAAACAGTCGTGCAGTGCTTCTCGAATCTTCGGGAGAGTTGATTCCACCTATGGGGTAAGATCTCGAATAGGATTTTTTCAGCCATAAGAAGCACATGCAGTAGAACGAAATGTTTTGCTGCCTCAGACGAAAACAAACCGATCTTAGAATGTTTCGCACCACGAAGACAAAGTTAAGATTAGTATTCCACTGGCAATTGACATTTTACTGCACTGCTTGCAAGACATCACGGTTTTCAGGAAGGGGCGGTTCACGTGTTCCACCTTGCAGCAAGGTATTCTACATCCTAGACTTGCGAATATCGAATGATCCTAATATTTCCAGGGAAAAAACTTATCATGCTGTGCGTCAGTAGCAACTGGATACTTCAGCTCTAGGTTTTTTTGTGAAACTATGCAAGAAATCACATTCGAGTTAATGTATAGCAGAACCAACAACAGCTAGCTTAGATCCAAACCCCTTTCTGCTGTTATATCAAGCGAACTGCGCACTGCATAGACTCAACCTCTTGTCAAGAGTTCCTTGCTTGGACGTCCGCTCACGTGACCACATAATCGACTCTTATGTCAGAGTCACTCACATTCGGCGCCAATTTTAGTGAAGGTCTTGATACTGAAATATATATATGTATATATTCATATATATACATATATATGCACAACGGATAACATTTTTTATCAACTGGTTTACCTCTAATTCAGATCAGGTCCAATTTGATATATTACTTGCTGCAGACACATTACACTCGCATGGTAGAAAAACACTTCAGGTGCCTCAAAATAATAGTCTGTATTTTTGGGCAGGCAAGCAAAACCAGGCCTTTATGGGCGTGGTTCAAGTTTTGGCGACGTCGCGTTTTTCACATCGGCAATGCGAACATTGTTAATAGTCTACTAAACGAGATAATTCTGACTGTTCCATCATAGTACACACAAAAACTATGAATCAGAGTAATTATAATCTTTGTTCAGGTGTCAATCTAGCTTAAGATGAACTTCATGGCTGTTGCTCAGTGCACCGTGTCTGTAAGTAATAAACTTGTTGGATGTTGGTGTGAGCAACCAGGAACTGTTCTCCTATGAAATATTTCAAATGAAAAATTTCAAGCACGTCAACAAAGAAGTTTGCGAAGAGCTTCATCAGGGAAACATGAATATTGGAAAATAATATAACTGCGAGGTTTGTGACAGGGTGCATATGAAACTGGTGAAACGGCTTCATCGTAGAAACTGTATATTGATTGAAAAAACTTTACCAGTAGTTTTATTAAGCCTACCTACCACATATCGCGAAGGTCAGAAAGCTTCGAACAGGCAGTCTTCCGGCCAGTGGTTGAACACTAA